>CAKNXH010052594.1:0-16597 GCA_932178445.1 Andricus quercusramuli
CTGAGCTGTTAAGCTTCAAAGGCAGATGCCTATAATTTTTGCGCCGAAGTAGAGGGGAGGAACGCTCACTTCAGGGTATAAGGGGCCTTTGTCCATTTTAACTTCATACTACGTTCCGGAGACGTATGGTTAGTATTCTAGGGTTAAAAATAATAATAAATTTGCTGAACAATTATTTTTGCTAAAATTAATCAGGTATTACTTCGCTCTAATTGAAAGTTGGACAAAAAGTGAATTTTTTTTCAAACCGTAACTTTCTAACTCTATTCTAAGATAGAATCGCTCAAAACAACAAAAAGTTGTTTAAACAATTCATGTAGACATACAATTATCAATATAAAGTTGTATTTTATATATAAGAAACAATTTGCATGGAAAATACTACAAAAAATCATAATTAGCGCCAAAAAATTTCACTCTTGGGATATTTGTTGGGACCCTATAAAGCAGACTTATGGGGGTGATGTATGAAGAGTAATATTTTATTCGCATTCTATGGCAGAGAAATATTGAGTTTCAACTCAGTTCAGCTAATATTGAGGATTCTAAATAAAATTTACAAAAACGTTTTTTTTCTTATGTGAAATCCGTGTTAAGCTTCAAGGGGCATACGCCACCTCTAAATATCATAAAAAACGGATTAATGTTTGTGTGCATTCGAACAAATTTGAGGGTATTATTCGTAAAAATTCGAAAACAAAATTTTGGAACACCCTATTATGCATGCTACATATGTTCCCTTATGTATTTTAGTCATTCTTCGTTCAGGTCTTACTTTCTGTTTACCTTCCATCAACAATTTTCCATCCATGGATTCTAATATCAATATTCTCCGTTCGATGGTTCCTTTTCCTTAGGGACCAAATCACTCCTTCAGTTTTACTTTTTTTTTATAAAAATTTTGAATACATGGACGTAAATGTTGATAAACTGAAAAAAGTGTGTTCTGCATTTTATAGACGTTAAAACTGTAATGATTTTATAATCTATTTTATGTTGAACATTTTTATTTTCAAATCATCGATGTTTCACTTCGATGCATTGATGTTTCTTGACAATAACCCGATATATCGGGAAGCGTCGGTAGGTATCCAATCAAATTATCGATTATTATTTAGCTTCTTCCGACAGATAAATAAGGAGTAGCATTCTGAGTTTCAACAAAATATTATTATTTCATTGTGTCAGGAGTCTCCTAAAGATTTCTTTTATAGGGTGAAGCCTGTAGCGATACTTTTCAATCCTTACGTATTGTTGTAAAGCATCCCAACCGAGATGATTTCGTGAATTTGATGAGGAGTCATTAGAAAGTAACGTTAGACGATTTGTTGGAGGAGTAGATTATTTTGTACAAAAAAAGAAGATTTCTTAACAAAATACATGCATTCCTAATCTTATAGTTGAATTTGCAACCATCAAGATTAATTTCCTAACGAAAGGACGAATTTTCAACAGATTACATAAATTTTCAACCATTTTCGACATAAATTGAAAAATTAAACTTTCAGTTTAAAAATTAATTCGTAATAAAATGGTTAAATTATTAACCAAAAAGATGAATTCTCAACGAAAATTATAATAGTTGATATTTCAACACAAAAATAATTGAATTTTAATTTGAAAACATTTTAGTTCAACCAAAAAGACGAATTTTCAACAAAGAACCCTGGCAATTATAATAAAACGTTGAAATTTACGTTCAACGGTCATGCCGCAATTGCAAAAAGTTGCTTTTGCAGCATTAAAAAATAAAAAAACATAGTGACCGTCATTGCAGTCGGGCCCCTGCATATTGGCAACCCGCTAACGTGGCTTTAAGTGGGTTGCCAGTCTGCAGGGACCCAACTTGAATGACAGCTACTTTGTTTTTTTATTTTTTAACGCTGAGAAAGCAACTTGTTGCAATTACGGCATGACCATTTAATGTAGATTTTAACGTTTTATTATAATTGCAACAATTTACATATTAATTTTGTTTCCTTTATTAATTATAATGCCATATTACTTTACCATTACTTTAGCATTACTTTACCGTTACGCTGTAGCGTAATGTTTGCGTTCAGCCGGTCCGCCAGGGTATGTATCCCATATAAATTTCATATTTATCAATAGAATATATTATTTTCTAATAATTTTTTTTTGATCCCTGGTGAAAACATGTTTACAATAAAGTACAAAAAACTAAAACTATTTTTTCTATAATATGCGAAAAAGTGCCAGTTTTTCCACCTGTTTTTGGTGTAAAAAGTGACCGATTTTTGGTCGATGACGTGGCGCATGCACAGTGCCGACCTTTCCGGGCAAAAGTGAAAAAAGTGGACGGATGGACTGGAAAAAGTAAATGGAAGCAGTGACAAAAGTGAGGTAAAGTGAAAAAAGTAAATAAAGTGCAAACTACTTCGTGTTACTCCGGGTGTGTTCGTGCTGTCTCGGATGAGCTCGTGCATCGTGCGCAGCCAACTTCATTCTATTTTCGGACTCCGTCCCTAACCTAAAACACCGTCAGTTTCTCCGGAAATGCGGTGTTATTGTTGCGTCAATCGACAAAAAATCGCCTTCTTTTTACACAAAAAACAGGTAAACAAAAACTAGCACTTTTTAAACAAATTATAGAAAAAGTATCGTGTCCCACACATTAAAAAAGAGACGATTTGAAACTCGTGTGAGAGCCACCCTCGCTCCGCTCAGGTGGCTAACTTCACACTCGTTTTAAATCTCTCGCTTTTTCAACTTGTAGCACAATATACTAATTCCATGAAAGTTCTACTTTTTTCTTTTATTCAGACGAATTTTGAACTTTTTTTTTTTGTATTTTATTATATCAATATTTGTCATCCTAGGTTGGAAAAAAAACTTTTTGATCGCAAATAAAAATTGAACAATTGAGGAAGAATTGATCACGGTCATTGAACTTAAAAGATTCAAAATCTCGAGGAAAATTTTTTTCAGATTATATAATTTTAAGCGATTTTAAGCTAAAAACATTGATTTATACGTCAAAATTTATTCCGAAAACTTTTTTAAAATTCTCTTAACAGTTTGCGAGAAAAAAAATCATATACGAATTCTCCAGGAATCCAATGAAAATTTGGTTTTTATCTCAAAACTCGAATCTTTCTTTTCGATCAAATTCAAGTTTTTTCATTTCTTGAGAAATATTCAGGAAATAATTCTCACCAAACAAATTATAGTTTTGACACCCCCAACCTTCTTGTATTGTGCCCGGAAAATGCCCCAAAATATGCAAAATTTCAATTTTCTCTAAAATTTGCGCTAAATTTTTTTTTCAATGTTCGCAAAATTAATTGCTTTCATTCTGTAATTTTTCTCGCCTGTGAATCGTGAAAATTTGTTATTTCTGGGATAAATGATACAGTTCAAGAATTTCAAGAATTCTTGTTCAAAATATTTGGTAATTATTTGAACAATTTTTATTTCTCTTAACAATTTTTCCCCTGTAAATTGTACAAAGTTATTATTTTCGGGAATTAATTACAGAACTAACGAAGGTTAAATGTAATATCTTTTGTTTAATATATTTGGCAATTGTATAAACAATTTTCATTTGTTTGAGCAATTTTTTCATTCTGTAAATCGTGGAAAGTTATTACTTTCTAGAATTAATGTTGCAGGTAAAGAATGTTAAAAATGATGTTTTTTTAAAAAACAGTTTTAAATTATTTATATAATTAATGGATGTGTCTAGTCGTGCCGAGAAATTGGTGAAGTTGAAAAGGAGGATGGACTAGTCGTCCCGAAAATATATTTATTAAATATAATATATTCTCGATCATATATTTATCTCGCGCTCGATTATGTATTTATCTCGCGCTAAGCGCTCGGACGTATTTACATCGCGCTTTACGCTCGGTTTCTCTAGATTTTTGAACTTCGTGTTCGACTTTGATGGGGGAAAAAAGTTTATTTGCAAATATTATAAAATTATCAAAACCTCTATATGTGAAGTGATTGTTAAATTTGTTTTTATTTTAGAATGAAATGGAACTTTATTTACTCAAGGTTCTATCGACCTTGAGGAACACATTCTCATCCAGACACTCGCGCTTCGCGCTCTATATGTGATTTGGAAATAATTTGAACCTTGCGTTCCACGCTCGGTTCTGTGCACCGTATGATAGAAAAGAAAAAGTCACGAATAAAACAAAAACTACGCATCCTATCAGAACATGATTTATAACAAATTTGTACCTCTTCTTTGGATGAACAAATTTTGTGTGTTATTCTTCTCGTAGCTTGTGTTATTCGTCTAAAAATTCAATTTTACTATTTCCAATGATGTCTTTTACGAATAAAACAAAAACTACGCATCATATCAAAAAGTGAATAATAACAAATTTGGAGGTCTTTTTTGGGTGCATAATTTTGTTCCATTCATCTTTGGTCGTATCTTGCATAGTTTGACAGCAAAATGAAATCATTGATTTTTCATTATTTTTTTGTGTGATCAAAATTTGGATTTTTCAAAAAATTCAAAAAGTTGTTACGAAAATATTGTAGGCTGTTCAAAAAGAAACATTTTTCTCCTCTTGTCTTTTTTTTATATCGTGCGTTTTTCGGCATAAAATGTTCATTTACGTTTGTTTTTTTGTAATTTTTAAAATGCTATAACTCCGGTATTTTTTTTTATCCAAAAAAGTCATAAGGATAAATTGTTTGAGTTTTAGATTACTATGAATAGCCGTGCATGAAATTTTTAAATTTTGAAAAAAAATGGTCTCAAAAATTTTCAAAATGCTCTAACTTTTTAAATTTTGATGAAAATTGGCTGGTTAACGAACTTGTTCTTTCTTTTTAGGCCCTAAAAAAGTGTGCCAAAACACAACCCAATCTGATTATTTTTTCGAAAGTTATCGTGCCTACAGACAGACAGAATACAGACAGACACCTTGGTAAAAACCTTTATTTCTAGCTCAGGGGGTCTCGAAACGTGGAGATTTGATGAAAACCGACCAAGTCAAATTTTACATAAAACCAATACCTTCTCATTAGAATGAGAATGTAAAAAAAAAGGTCATCGAAGTAGGAGCCGATGGAGAAGCGTGTGCACGAAAAATTTTCAATTGTTTCCGCATTGGTGGGGGCCCTGGGGCCATGGCCCCGCTGGCCCCTGTACTAAATGCGGCCCTGAGACTAATCAAAGTCTAACTTTTGAATTTCCTATGGCAGTCTCATTAGAAGAATTCTCCCCTACCGGAAGAACCCTTTTGCCCAATTCGTGCCAGCCGAAAACTACCTGCCTCAGCTCCTTGCCAAATTCGGGTCTTCGATTCTGAGGGTGGTTAATCGTGTGCCCTATTCGAGTGCGCCTCTGCTCTCAGTGAGGTTAAGCAAAGCTCAACCTATTTTTACAGGTACTACCTACTGTAATATCATCGAGAATTTTACTGAAATATATATCTTGAACTTGAAGTTGTACTTTGAACGTTTAGTAACCACCCTCAACTACCCCTTCCGAATGAGTATTAGAAATTTTGAATCCCTAAGAATGCCTTTTCTGTCCTTCGTTTTTTAATCCTCATTAGGCGGCGAAAATAATAAGATTCCAATTCCTTTCAAAGCCAATCGGTGCTGCCAAACGTAACCTCAAATAAACTAAGAACACAATTTTCATTTGAAGCATTAAAACGCGCTCCAAAAGCAACAAATTTGCAAAATCTAGTAGGGTTATTTACAAGAATACATCTCTTTATCGTAAAATATTGGCTTTGTTCAAATATTATCAATTACAAAAATATAAAATGATGATAAAAAATTTTTTAAATTATTTTTCACCATAGCCAGCTGTGTGGAATTTAATCCTGACATCGTAAAATGACCGATGCTACGTTTTAAAAAGCATTTGACCTCATTATCATTCGAAAAACAGAACATTCGAAAAAAAGATTGACATTTTTATATTTCTTGGTTGCTTCGCGGTATCCAAAGTTATTCAGAAAAATATCATCGCCGCTTAGTACAGAAAGGGTTTCAATTTAAGAAATAACTTCTACTGTTGTGGAGATTCAAAACGGGAGGACAGAAAAGGGATCTAGAAGTATTCAATATTTGTTACGTTACCACTGGGTACATGAAATTTTCCAATACTTTTTAATGCAAGCCTTCTTACCGGGTAACCAGTAGGCCAAGTTAGGCAATTGCATAGGGGCCCCGAGCGTCTGAGGGCCCAGAGGACCCCTCAGACTTGTCTACATTTTTCTCTAAAGAAAAGTCAATTGAATATCAAAATAATAGTTTTGGGAATTAGGGGCCCAGTTGGCCCCTTAGACATTTATAACTTTTTCTTTAAAAAAAGGGTAAATTAAATTTCAAAATTATGCTACGGGGAATTAGGGGCCCAATCGGCGCCTAGTTAGACTTTTGTAACTTTTACTCTAAAAAACGCATCTTTTTAATTTCAAAATTGTATGATCGGCCCTTACGAAAAGATATGACAGGGAAAAAATGACAGGTGTATCATTTTTTCCCTGTCATTTTTTGTCTGTGATTTTTTCGCGACCACAAGAAAATGACAGGGAAACGACAGGCAAAATAACAGGAAAACGACAGCCGAAAATGACTGGCCCTAATTGGCCATAATTTATAATAATATTGTGTAACATTATAAATTCTCGACGACTTGCAGACTTATTTGAATTTTCCTGTAAAGCTTAAAAAATCATTAGCAAGAGAAAATTATCATGGGGATTTTCATGATGAAACACCTTTCTGTAGCCTTTTGCTAATTCCAAATTATCTTCAAACACATAAATTGTGGAATGTGTTCGATTTGCCATTTTAATGCCTTCTTATCCTTACAAAGGACTAAACTTCAGTACCACGGGCAACAATTTCAGATTATTGTCAACTTTCTTGATCCCTCAAGAAGTTCAATGCGTGCTCCTAATTCCATGATCCAACAAAGAATGGTCTCGCCACGCGCATCTAAACAAAAGTGAACCAATCAAAGGGTCCGTAGGTTGCGCGTAGCGGAACCATTCCTTGTTGGATCATGGAATTGGAGCACGCAGTCAACCCAGTCAATTTGTTAAGGGAATGAAGAAAGTTGAAAATAGTCTGAAATTTTTGCCCGTGGTACTTAAGTTTAGCATTTTGTAAGGATAAGAAGTCTTTAAAATGGCAAATCGAACACATTCCACAATTGATGTGTTGGAAAGATAATCC
Organism: Andricus quercusramuli; assembly: GCA_932178445.1. Taxonomy (NCBI): domain Eukaryota; kingdom Metazoa; phylum Arthropoda; class Insecta; order Hymenoptera; family Cynipidae; genus Andricus; species Andricus quercusramuli. Next base: position 7,183 of record CAKNXH010052594.1, read on the forward strand.
GGAATTAGCAACAAGCTACAAAGAGGTGTTTCATCATGAAAATTTCCATAATAGTTTTATTTTGCCAATGATTTTTCAAGCTTTACAGGAAAGTTCAAATGGCTTACGAATAAGTCTGCAAGTCGTCGATGATTTGCAATGTTACACGATATTATAATAAATTATTACCAATCAGGGCCAGTCATTTTCGGCTGTCGTTTTCCTGTCATTTTGACTGTCGTTTCCCTGTCATTTTCTTGTGGTCACGAAAAAATGACAGAAAAAAAATGACAGGGAAAAAATGACACACCTGTCATTTTTTTCCTGTCATGTCTTTTCGTAAGGGGGGAATCGGGGGCCCAGCGGGCCCTGCAGACTTTTGAAACCTTTCCTTTTACAAAAAAGCGTCAATTTCATTTCAAAATTGTGCTATCAAAAATAAGGGGCCCAGTTGGCCCCTCAGACATTTGTAACTTGTTCTTTTAAAAAAAGCGTCAATCAAATTTGTCCTTTTTTTATTATAGGAAGGGGGGGGGCACAAAAGGTTGTGACATATGGGCCGGTTACATGAATTTTCAACTAAACAATTCAAACTATAGCATTTAAGAGAATTAATTTTATATTTTAAAAAAGAATTTTCTACAAAACAGTTTATCCTTGTCTGTAATACTTCAATTTTGTAGCCAAAGAGATAAATTTTCAATTAAAAATGTTATAGTTGAACTTACGACAAAGAAATATTTTCATTTTAACAAAAACGAATTTTCAATAATTCGTCAAACAGTTTCATTTACTACCAAAAAAATTTTTTTTTTTCCAAAAACGACGATTTTGTAATAAAATAAATGAATTTTCCAGCAAATGCATAATTTTTTCTACTAAATAATAATTTTTCTAGTTTTCTACAACACAGTTGAATTTTTAAGAAAAAAGTTAATTTTGAACCGAAGTAGGTTAATTTTTAATTTTAAGCATTTTGAACAAAAAAAAGGTCAAATTTTTACAGATAGAGATAAACTTTGCAAATAAAAAGTTGAATGTTCAACAAAACAGTCCTATTATATAAAAAATAATTTGTTATTCTAAGAAGAACACAAATTTCAAGCGAATTCTTGAAATTTTAAGCCAATAAAAATTTTGATACGTGTCAGATGTCATTATCATGTTTTCAATTATAATTACATAATATTATCAATATTAAGGATTTTCCGCATTGTTATATTTAATTAAAATCAAGTCCTGAATGCTTCCCTGTACCAAAGGTTTCTGTTGAATATGGTTACAATAATTGATAAGCAGTCGTTGACAATTGTCAAGGGATCGTCCCGAAGGAATAACCCCTAAGCGAAGACGTTAAAACCGTGCCGAAGGCTGAAAGACAGCTGGGTGAGGTGTCTCAAAAGGTGACCTGAGATACCGGGCGACTTCTCAGAGTACCAGCCTTATCCTTGCACGCGGGGCTCTACAAGGATGGACTAACCCTTTCCCTAGCTGCTCATGGGAGCAACAACGACAAAACCAAACATAGTTGTGGTAAGTGCGGTTCAAAACAATCGAACGCGCAGGGCTTCTGACAATGGGTCGGACAACAATGCCGACTACCCTAGAGTTGGGGGAGCCAATCAAGACGGAGTCAATGCCATGGGCCGGCGGAATCTCAATACCTTTGGGTGAACGGATCGACTCAATGACGACCTTCTAGAGTGCTACGATAGCAGTATGGCTCCCGAGCGAGAAGGTTACATGGCACGACTGCAGGTTCTGTGGTGCGAGAAACACCCAGAGCTCTCGCACTTTTTGCGTCAACGTCTGCGAAACCATGCCAAACAACTCCATAAAAGGGGCTATGTAAGCGAAGCGCTTACTCTGCCGCAGCCAGAACAAGCCGACAACAGAGAAAGAGAGGCGACACTGAGACCAACCAGGAACAGGCATCCAATAGTCGAAGAACGATGATCAGGACTTGGAGAAACATCAACATTCAGGTTTCTCCCAAGCCCAAAGATCTGAATGAACTGGATGATGAGCTTCGTGGAGATTTTTGCGAAGAATCCGACCTCTGGACTATCAATTGTGGTGTGTACAATGCAGCGAGAACTTTGGCAGATGCAAACCGTAAAACAAAACCAACGTTTGATCATGAGACCAAAAGACGAATACATCAACTCAGCACAAAGATAGGCTGGGCAAGACAGTATGCGTCCCGCATTCAGTGTCTGATTGTCTACATAACATCCGGCAGGACTTTCACTGCCAAGGTTCGAAAGTTCGAGCGCGAACTGCGGATCCGTCATCACACAATCAAGAAGTCAAAGCTACTGACTATCAGGCAGCATATTTTTGACAGAATACGAGTACTTTTTAACGCTAGGAGAAGTCTAGAGCGGAGGGAGAGGTGGGTCAGAGAAAATCAACAGTTTTTGTCTGACCCATCTCGACTCTTCCAAGACCATCCAGTTACTGTCGACCATCCGCCCAAACCAGAGGAGGTCGAAGAATTTTAGAGAGAAGTCTACGAGGTCCAACATCCACTTGAAGAAGACTTAAAGAACATAAATAGCTTCAAGGAGCTGTGCAATGCCCTCATAAAACCTGAGGAGGAATCCCCACCTATCACTACCGAGGAGGTGAAAAGCGTATTAAGAGGCATGAAGATATATTCCGCTCCGGAACCAGATGGTATCAAGACCTTCTGGTAGAAGAAGTTTCCTTCAACCCACCAGCATCTGGCCCGAATTTTCACCTTATATCTAAAGTCGGAAGAGCCTATTCCGGAATGGTTGGTGGAAGGGCGCACAGTGCTCCTGCCGAAGACAAGCAACTTAGCTGACCCTAAGAATTACAGGCCAATAAGTTGTCTGGACACAATGTATAAGATCTTTACAGCTATCCTAAATGATAGGATTGTTCTGACATTTGGACCTGTGTGGCGAGAGATGTATGAACAACGCGGCTCAAAGAAGGGCGTAGCAGGATGTCGGGAGAACCTGCTCATCGATAGACGTGTTTGTAAAGACGCAGCATCCTATCAGAGATTCCTATCGATGGCCTGGATTGATTACCGAAAAGCTTTCGATTCAACCTTCCATAGACTTATCATCTGTCTGTTGTAAAGCTTAAAGGTTCATCCACACATCGTGAGGTGCATAGAGAGATTAATGCCGCTTTGGAAAACCAGGTTTACTACCTCATCTCGAAGACATCGTGTGATCACTAACAGTGTCACCTTTCAGAGAGATGTGTTTCAGGGCGACACCGTGAGCCCTCTTCTCTTTTGCCTCACATCATTGCCACTGTCTCTCGCACTTCGCCATTCCGAAGGGTACCTCTGTGGCAAACCTGGAGATAGAAAGCATAAGGTCACTCAGGTATTTTACATGGATGATCTCAAGATCTATGCTAGAAATCAAGAGAAACTACATCTAGCTCTAAACATTGTCAAAGAGTACACTCAAGAGATTCGAATGGAGTTCGGGTTAGAGAAATGCGTCAAGGTTAATTTGAAGAAAGGAAAACTTAATGGTATCCCCGAAGACCCTGAGCTCGTCGACAGAAGCGCTATACGACACCGTAGCGCTGGAGAGATCTATACATATCTGGGCGCGCCACAGAGCCGCATTCGGGACGTGACATCTATAAAGAATACTCTCCGAAGCAGAGACAAACGTCTCATCCGGCAGATTTGGTCTTTCGAACTGTCGGCTAAGAACAAAGTATCTGCAACGAACATGCTTGTCGTCCCGGTAGTACTCTATTCATTTGGAGTAGTTCCATGGACGAAGGACGAGCTCAGATCCCTCGATATCGGGTCCCGAAAGGTTATGCACATGAACAAAAGCATGCACCTTAAGTCTTCTGTTCCACGACTTTACATCTCGCGCCGTCAAGGTGGTTGTGGAATACTGAATCTTGAATGTCTTCACAACAGGATTATTCTGGGTACAGCACATGTAGTCGCAAATGGACAATACCCTCTTCTTCAAATGGTCAGGAAACACAAAGAAGTAGGCAAAGGGGCGCTTCTTTACAAAGCAGCGGAGGAGGCTGCTGAAACGCTCAGCCTTGACTTCAATATCAGGGGTGAGCAAAATGCATCAAATCTTATCCATCTTGAATACTCACTCCTGAAGGCCCGGATTAAGAAAGCACAGGAGAAAAACTTCCGCGAACATCTCCTCCACAAGAGGATGCATGGCATCTTCCACAGAAATGTGGAGAATCAGTCGATGTCGTATGAGCTAACGTATGCTTTCCTTAAATCATCAGGGTTGAAGTCGGGCACGGAGGGTTTCATTTTTGCATGTCAAGACGGTGTCATTTCCACTCTAGCAACCGTCGCCACATTTCCAGGCAAGATATTCCCGATGATAGCTGCAGAGCGTGTCATGCACACCCCGAGCATCTAGGACACATACTATCTAGTTGTCCAACTCATGCTGGAGCGACCTACATCCAAAGGCACAATGCGGCACTAAGAGTGCTTTATTACCATTTCTGTCACTCTTACAGAATTAGCCCCAATACCGCTCCGCTAAACGCTCCTGGGGAAATAGAGCCAATTGTCGAAAATGAGAAGTGCCGTATATACTGGAACTTCATATTCTCGACAATTGTTTCTGTTGCGCACTCGAGGCCTGACATAGTTCTCCTTGACTTCGAGAAATGAACCACGTTCGTTATCGAATTTTCGGCACCAGCTGACAAGAACGTCAAAGCCAATGAGAAAGAAAAGAAAGAGAGGTATAAAGATCTTATAAGGGAGTGGCGATGGCTATACCCGGAATATTCTGTTAAGCTAATCGTCTTAATCATCGGCGCTCTTGGAGGTGCTAAAGTTTCACTGGTTAATAGCCTGAAAAGCATCCCTGTGTGTCAACGAAAGGCTGAGACACTGGCGGGGAAAATGCAGAAGGCGGTCGTCCTTGGGACACTCCGTGTCCTCAGGCGATGCACGAGACTTTTGCCGGATCATCGTATTAACCTATTAAAACCCAAGCCGAATCTAGCCGAGATAGCCTCAAACTAACTACTGCATCAATGGCGTAGCCAACAAAAAAATTACCCCTATTTTTTCTTTTGACATTTGCAATTGTTTATAAAAACTTATTTAAACAAACCTCTAGGCAAAAAAAAACAGAAAATTTTTTGTTAGCTATGTTCTAAGGTTTCTTTTACAATTTTTCCCGTAGAATTGATTGCCGCATTAGTTTTTCGAAATAAAGAAATATTTGGTAATTTATTTAAATAACTTTTTATAAACAATTGCAAAAGTCGAAAGAAAAAAAATAGGGGTAATTTTTTTGGCTACGCCATTGATGCAATAGTTAGTTTGAGGCTATCTCGGCCAGATTCGGCTTGGGGTACAACGGGTTTGGTATCACTCGTACAGGTTGAAATGGTTTATAATGATTTTACACCAACAAATTGAACTTTGAAAAAAAAGTGCCATAGAGGTTACTTTTGAAATTTTTCCCGTAGAATCGATTGCCGCTATTAGTTTTTCGAAATAGAGAAATTTTTGGTAATTTGTTTAAATAACTTTTTATAAACAATTGCAAATGTCAAAAGAAAAAACAGGGGTAATTTTTTTTTGGCTACGCCATTGATGTCGTAGTTAGTTTGAGGCTATCTCGGCAAGATTCGGCTTGGGTTTTAATGGGTTAAATTCGTCGCAGACTGTAACCACCTATCTCACGGTCGTGAGACGTGGTTACAGCCGAAATTTTTCAGCGATTTCGCTGTGAGCGGGTGAAATTTTTCAGATGAGCACCCGTTCCCGGCGAAATCCTGCGGTTGTCCTTATGACAAACTTTTAACTATATATATATATAATAAAAATGTTGTAGATGCGGTTCAAAACGATCGAACGCGCAGAGCACCCGACAATGGATCGGCAAACAATGCCGATCATCCTAGAGTTCGGGGTGCTGAAAATAATTTAGATGAAAACACAACGACGAACCGGCGAAACGCCCACATTGAGTGGACGGATCAACTTAAGAATGATGTGCTAGACTGCTACGATGCCAGTATTATCCGTGTTCGTGGAGGCTTTATGGCGCGTATGCATACTCTGTGGTGCCAGAAACACCCAGAGCTTCAACACGTTTCGCATCAGTCTTTGCTAAATCAAGCCGACTACCTCCGCAAAAATGGATATGTACGCGGAGCGCTTCCTCAACCGCTGCTTGAACAAGCTGCAGACGAAGATGAAACGACATTAAGACCAACCGCAGAAAGCAGGCACCTACTTGAAGATGATGGCAATTTCAGTACAAGGAGGAACATCAACATGCAAGTTCCTCTTAAGCCCCAAGATCTGGCTGAAATGGATGCCTCCCTTCGTGGAGATATCTCGCAAGAGTCCGACCTCTGGACTATCAATTGCTCAGTTTATGGTGCTGCGAGAGCTTTGGCTGATTCAAGTCGAAGGCTCAAACCGACGATGGATCAAAAGACAAGAAGACGCTTGCATCAACCGAACAAGAAAATTGGATGGGCAAGACAGAATGCGTCCCGTGTTCAATGTGTGATTGACTACATAACATCTGGTAGACCGTTCACGGAAAGGGTTCGAAAGTTCGCCCAAGAACTAAGGACCTTGAATCACACACTAAACAAGTCAAAGCTGCTGACAATCAAGCAGCATATTGTTGACAAAATAAGGCTGTTATCTGACGCAAGGAGGAGGATACAGAAGAGGGAGAGATGGATCAGGGAGAATCAACAGTTTCTCGCTGACCCATCGCGCCTCTTCAGTGATCCCCCTGTTTTTGTAAAAAATCCACCCAAGCCCAAGGAGGTAGAGACTTTTTGGAGAGAGGTGTACAAGATCCCGAAAACACTAGAGCTGAAAGAAGATACTGGCAATATCATCCGCTTCAAGGAGTTTTGCGACAACCTGATAAAATCTGAGGAGGAATGTCCATCAGTCACTGCCGAAGAGGTGAAAAAAGCACTTAGAGGCACGAAGAACTTTTCCGGTGCTGGACCAGATTGTATCAAGAACTTTTGGTGGAAGAAGTTTACTTCTACACACCAACATTTGGCCCGCATATTCACCTCATATTTAAAGTCGGAGATGCCCATTCCGCAGTGGCTAGTGTTAGGACGCACTATACTCCTACCGAAAAAAGGCGACTTGTCCAAACCAGAGAATTACAGGCCAATAACTTGTTTGAACACACCGTATAAGATCTTTACAGCTGTCCTAAACAACAGGATTGTTCGACGAATTGAGCCTGTATGGCGAGAGATGTACGAACAACGTGGCTCGAAAAAAGGTGTAGCAGGCTGTCGAGAGAACCTGCTGATTGACAGGTGTGTCTGTAAAGACGCTACAGTCCATCAGCGCGTCCTGTCAATGGCCTGGATTGACTACCGGAAAGCTTTTGATTCAACCTCTCATAGACTTATCATCTGTCTGTTGGAAAGCTTGAAGGTACATCCACACATACTGAGATGCATAGAGAGATTGATGCCTCTTTGGAAAACTAGATTCACCATCTCATCTAGGAATTATCGTCTGACGACGAACAATGTCACCTTCCAGAGGGGCGTCTTTCAAGGGGATAGTATGAGCCCTTTGCTTTTTTGCATCACACTTTTGCCTCTATCTCTCGCACTACGAAATTCTCCTGGATACCTCTGTGGCGACACTAATCAGCGTGAGCATAAGGTCACTCATGTATTTTATATGGATGACCTGAAGATCTATGCCGCTGGTAAAAGCAAACTTCAAACTGCTTTAAATATCGTCAAGAACTACACAGGAGAGATTGGGATGGACTTTGGTTTGGACAAGTGTGCCAAAATTCATTTGAAGAAAGGAAAGATTACTGGCTTTCCCAAGGACCCTGAGCTTGTAGATATAAGTGTTATTAGACACCTTAACACTGGAGAGACCTATACATACCTGGGCGTGCCTCAAAGCCGCATTCAGGACGTAACATCAGTGAAGGAGTCTCTCCGAAGCAGATACAAGCATCTTCTTCGACAGATTTGGTCTTCCAATCTGTCGGCGTTGAACAAGGTATCTGCGACTAACATGCTTGCCGTCCCGGTTCTACTCTACTCGTTTGGGGTGGTTCAATGGACGAAGAACGAGCTTAAGGCCCTTGATGTCACCACGCGTAAGATCATGCATATGCATAAAAGCTTGCATATCAATTCGTCAGTTCCGCGATTATACATTTCACGCCAGCAAGGCGGACGCGGACTTCTGAATCTCAAGTGTCTTCATAACCGAATTGTTTTAAGTACAGCTTACATCGTTGCGAATGGCAGAGATCCTCTCCTAAAGATGGTCAGAAACCACGAGATGATTGGCGAAGGGGCGTTCCTTTACAAAGCCGTGGAACAAGCTGCCGAGACCCTTGGCCTGAATTTTAACATCAGAAGTGAGGAAAGTGCATTACTCCATCTAGATGCTTCACGTCTAAAAGCCGAAGTAAAGAAAGCAGAGGTTGGAAAATTTCACCAAGAGCTACTCGACAAGCAAATGCACGGAAACTTTCACAGAAATGTAGAAAAACAGTCCTTGTCGAAGGAGCAAACTTTTGCTTTCCTCAAATCATCAGGGCTCAGTTCAGGTACAGAGGGCATTATTTTCGCATGCCAGGACGGTGTAATCTCCACCTTAGCATACCGCGCCCGCATTTTATGTCAAGAAGTTCCCAGTGATAGGTGCAGAGCGTGTCATGCACACGCTGAGTACCTAGAACATATACTATCGGGGTGTCCGACCCACGCAGGAACAACGTATATCTATAGACATAATGCGGCCCTAAGAGTACTTTATTACCACCTTTGTCGCTCTTACGGTGTTGGTCGCGACCCTGCCCTGCCGAACGCTCCAAGGGAAATAGAGTCAATTGTCCGAAACGAGAAGTGCCAGATTTTCTGGAACTACGATTTTCGGGCAGCAGTCTCCGTTGCGCACTCGAGGCCTGACATTGTTCTCCAAGACTTCGAGAAACGAACTATATTCGTGATCGAATTCTCGGCTCCATCCGAATACAACATCACTGCAAAGGAGAAAGAAAAAGAGGAGAGATATCAAGACCTTAAAAGAGAGCTGCGTCGACTGTACCCAAAATATTCGGTACGAGTAATTGTCCTTGTGATAGGTGCTCTCGGAGGTGTGAAATTATCGCTGGTTCGTAACCTTAAAGCCATACCCGCGTGCCAAACATATGCCAAGGCTCTTGCGAGATGGATGCAGAAAGCTGTCATCCTTGGGTCGCTTCGTGTCCTCAAGACACACGAGGGTTTCGCCGGCCTGTCGTTGTGATTTCGTCGTGCCCTGTGACCACCCATCTCACGGATGTGAGACGTGGCCATAGGTGTATTTTACCGCGGTTCTACTGGGGGCCATTGACATTTTTTCCAGATGGCAGTTGCTCTTAGTGGTACCCTGCGGTGGTTGTTTAACTTT
>CAKNXH010052596.1:0-30363 GCA_932178445.1 Andricus quercusramuli
ACATATATATACAGGGTGTCCCAGTACTCAAAAAACATATTTGTATTTTTGAATTCTAACAAAAAAATGGCGTCGAAAATAATTATAAAAAAATTGTTTTAAAGTTAATAATTACCGAGTTATTAACAATTAAAGATTAACCAATCAGAAGCACGCGTTAGAAGGTCGATAGTCCATGTGCCATCGACAAGAGTGTGTGCATAAGCAAGTTCATTTCGTATAATTTCTCCTCGGATCGCTTTTGCAGTAGGTTGTGACTGGTGCAACTTCACACGTCAACGAGATACAAAAATGGAAAAAGATATTTTCCACAGTCAACAAAATTCGACAACATTCTCATGAATTCTGTAAATTCCCTTGAAATTTGTAGAATTTTCGAGTACTCAGTGGAATTGTCGTGAAATCTCTTGAATTTAGCAGAATTGTCTTTAAAGCAGCTAAATTCTCTCTAACTTTGCAAAATTCTTTTGATTTCAGCAGAATTGTTTTGAATTCAGTGAAATTATCTTGAATCTCCTTTTATTTATCATAATCCTCTGGAAACCTGTAAAAATATCTCGCTAATTCAGTAGAATTCTCTTCAATTATGTTGAATTCTCTTGAATTGTGTATAATTCTTTTAAATTCAGTAGAGTTCTCCTATGTTTGGTAGAAATTCTCTTGAATTTAGTCAAATCATTTTGTTTTCTTTCAAATTTGCAGAATATTCTTGAAATCAGCAAAATTCTTTCGAATTTAAAAGAATTCTCTAGAGTTAGGCAGAATTCCCTTGCATTAATCATAATTCTTTGGAATTCTGTTTAAATATCTTGTGAATACTGTAGAATCCTCTTTATTTATGCATTCTCTTAAAACCTGTATAATTCTCTTGAAGTCCGTAGAATTCTCTTCAATTCAGTAGAATTCTCTTACGTTTGGTAGAATTCTCTTGAATTTAGTAGAATTCTCTTGAGTTCAACAGAATTCTCGTGCAATCTAGAATTATCTTGAATTGAGTAGAACTCTCTTGATTTCCATAAAATTATCTTAAATTCTGTGAAAGACTCTTGTATTCTGTAGAATTATCTTGAATTCTGAAGAACTCTCTTAAATTCTGTAAAATTCCCTTGAACACTTTTGCACTCAGTAAAAATGTTTAAAAACTTCTAAATTCATGAGAATGTTGTCGAATTTTGTTGACTGTGGAAAATATCTTTTTCCATTTTTGTATCTCATTGACGTGTGAAGTTGCACCAGTCACAACCTAGTGCAAAAGCGATCCGAGGAGAAATTATACGAAATGAACTTGCTTATGCACACACTCTTCTCGATGGCACATGGACTGTCGACCTTTTAACGCGTGCTTCTGATTGGTTAATCTTTAATTGTTAATAACTCGGTAATTATTAACTTTAGAACAATTTTTTTATGATTATTTTCGACGCTATTTTTTTGTTAGAATTCAAAAATACAAATATGTTTTTTGAGTACTGGGTCACCCTGTATATATCAACGGAGATACCACGCTGAAAACACCAGTTCCCGTAAAATCACTGAAGTTAAGCAACGTTGGGCGCGGTTAGTACTTGGATGGGTGACCGTTCGGGAATACTGCGTGGTGTTGGCCCGTCGTGGGTGTGGTGGACCCACACTGGTAGTATTTATCCACCTAGAAACATTACCCGAATCGGGTAGTGAGGCAATGAACTTTCGAGTTCGAACTGCTAATCAATTTATATATATATATATAATTTACATAGGGGTGATTCACCCTCAGGAAGCAACTCTTTTTCAAAATGTTCATTTGATGTTATGTACTTCTTAACTAGAAACGTTTTCCACATGTGTTAACATTCCAAAAAATTCAGCATTCCTAAGAAAACTCCATTTATTCCTGTTGCATGTGAAATATTTGGGAGTGGGTTTCACCCTTCCAAAATGAATATCGGCAGAAAAGAAAAAATATGTGTGGCTTACATTTTTGAGTACTACAACATATATCAAGCAGAATAAAATTAGAGGTGGACGCCTACGTTAGGTTCCCTGTCAGTATATCCAAATTAATTCCTACGAATCTTTTAGAGACTTTTTTTCATTAATAACTGTGAAGTTGATTTTTGGCCACTTTTGGTGGTGTCTCAGCCCACTGTGCAAGAAATGTGTGGCGAAAAATAGTTTGTAAACAAAGTGACAATAGAGTGAATGACGCCGGAAACAAAGACCTTGGATACTAATGGGCCCAAGTGGGGAAACACAGATAACAATTTTGTGAGGCTCTTCACTTGGGGCGATCGCTAGAGTGATTGATCAGCAACCTAGGTCGAAACAGTTTTACGGAACGAACGTGTCGTTTAAATAAATAACACGAGCATTCCAAATCAATCTGAAATTTCTATAACTTAGACCTATATACCTATCCACCTTATACCTATATACCAACCTACACACGACTATTTTCCAGCCGAGCAAGTCACGCCAACTCCGAAAGGGAAACCTTGCAGTCAGCCACGTTGCTTTGGGCTAACTTCCCAATGCAACGAATTATGCGGTTACGATGCCATTGTCGCGCAGTGCCACCCACAATAGGCCTCTCTCGGATGGAGGCCATGGTTCAGTTGGGAGTGGCAATAGGGCCGAAGCGAGGCTTCCACCAGGCAATGGCCCCGGTCAAACGCGAGAACATCGATTTAAATGGTCGGACCAACTCAGGAGGGACATCCTCACCTGTTGGCAAAGAAGCTCCCCGGCGCGAAGAGGATTCATGAAGAGGTTACACGACCGTTGGATCAATATGCACCCGGAATATGCTCATAAAACGCTTCAGTATTTAAGAGAGCAGGTATCCTTTTTGCGAAAAAACGGATATAAAGCTCTTTATCAACAACAAGAAGAACAACATCCGCCAGCGAACATTCCACCCGTTCAAGCACGACCACCTTTGAAGATAACCGATAAAGCCAACATGAGAAGTAGGAGATCTATCCACCAAAAATTCTTCCTTAGGATGGACGATTTAGCTGAAGCTAATACTGCTCCCCGATTGTCTCCCCGAAGATCATTACAATGAGAATGTAATAATTCATTATTTTTTGTGCGATTAAAATTTGAATTTTCGATTTTTTCAAGGAAATTCAAAAAGTTACCAAGATATTCTCCTGAGGATTTCAAAAAGTAACGTTTTTCGTCTCCTGCCTTTTTTCACATTGTGCTTTGTTTCGCTTAAAATGTTAATTTTCGTTTTCTTGGGGGAATTTTGAAAATTCTATAACTCTGACAATTTTCTTTTTATCGAAAAAAGTCGTGAGGGTAAATTGTTTGAATTTCTGAGTTCTATGGATAGCCGTCCATGGAATTTCTGAATTTTGAAAAAAATAGTCTACAAATTTTTGAAAATTTTCTAATTTTTTGAATTTTCATCAAAAATAGCTCGTTCAAGAACTTCATTTTTCTTTTTGGTCTCTAAAACTGTTTGCGAAAGCACAATCTAATCCGATCAGTCTTTCAAAAGTTATCCGGTATACAGACGACGACGACAACGAAGACAACGACAGACAGATAGACACCAACGTAAAAACTATTTTTTCTCATTCAGGGGGCCTCAAAACGTTGACATTTGATGCAATACACGGAAGTCATTTTTCACATAAAAGCAATACCTTCTCATTATGATGAGAATGTAATAATTAATTATTTTTTGTGCGATCAAAATTTGAATTTTCGATTTTTTCAAGGTAATTCAAAAAGTTGTCATGACATTCTTGTAGGGCTTTCAAAAAGAAACGTTTTCCGTCTCTTGAATTTTTTTTCATAATGTGATTTGTTTCGCTTAAAATGTTAATTTTCTTTTTTTTTTTTGGGGGGGGGGGAGGTTGAAAATGCTATAACTCTGACAATTTTCGTTTTATCGAAAAAAGTTATAAGTGTCAATTGTTTGAATTTCTGAGTAATATGGATAGCCGTCCATGGAATTTCTGAATTTTGAAAAAAATAGTCTAAACATTTTTGAAAATGTTCTAACTTTTTGAATTTTTCATCCAAAATAGCTGGTTAACGAACTCGATCTTTCTTTTTGGTCTCTGGAACTGTGTGCGAAAGCACAATCCGATCCGATCAGTCTTTCAAAAGTTATTCGGTACGCAGACGACGACAACGACAGACAGACACCGACGTAAAAACTATTTTTTCTGACATTTGATGGAATCCACAAAAGTCATCTTTCACATAAAATCAATACCTTCTCATTATGATGAGAATTGAAAAAGACTATTCTAGTTTCAAGTATCCGCGCTCTATACGTACATATGTTTTCTGTGATAAATTTGTCTAATGTCTGGATTATGGAAAAAGACAGCTATTTCGTTTTATAATTTATTTTATGTCAAAATATGGAATTAAGTTTTATAAGGTCCGTGTGAAGACTCAGGTTATGGTCACTCCGTATGAAGAATGCAGCTTGGGTCACTCCGTATATGGAATCAAGTGCTTTTTGGAATTGGTTTAAGTTCTAACCTTCAAATTATAATTTACTTACCATCGTTTATGAGGACAAATGAAATACAAAGAGGTTGATAAATAGATCAGTGTTGAGAAAAATTAATTCAGTGTAGTATGTGCTAGCATCCAAGACAATTATGTTTTAATTTAGACATAGTGTTTTTTCATTCAATTTAATTAGTAGTCAAGTAAATGTAATTATTACTAAAATAACCAAACGTACATCTTTGTTCAACTTCATCGATTTCAGAGTTCATTGCGGAAAAAGATAATCTTTTAGTCTTATTATTTTGGGAATTGCGAGGTTTCAAACATTACATTATTTGTTGAATTTTTGACTAAGAACTGAAGTTTTTTTCGTTTCTTGTGAGTCATACGACGAAACTCCTATGGAATAAATAAAAGTGAAATCAATTTTACGTAAATTGAAAAAAATATCCTGGACCTAATAGGTCACGAGTACCCGATTCTGATCAAATCGATCCGGTACACTAACCTCAAATTTTGGATATGCATTCCACCGGCACTGCCCAGAGCCGACCGTTTGTTTGAAAATTAACCCTACAAAATACTTCAGTCACGATAAACAAGAATTTCTGATAATTTTGTATGTTTACCGTGCCGACACTGTCAAAAAGTTTTGAAAACGAAAAGATGATGCAGTATAATATGGAAATCGAAGAAAGTAACCAAATCTGATTCTTTATACGGAGTAACCGTAAACTGATTCTTCATATTGAAAAAAATGTGTATGTCGAATTAAAAAAATATATTTTTCTATAAGCTTGTAAGCCTCAACTATCTTCTCGAAAACGTTTCCATCAAGAGAACGTTCTTATAATGTCCTTAAGGATTCATAGAAAGAAGGCCAGCGGGTCCAGTTCCATTTTTGTAACTCACCATCCTGGTTCTTAGTGGCTGAAATCCAAGTTCTGTTTCTGGAATGCCATACTCCTGCAATTTGGTACCGTATGTAGCCAAAATATCTTCATGAGCTTTGCAAACTTTCGCAAGTTCATACTGGAGATCTTTTATGGCCATATTTTTTCGATTCAACATTTCCTAGTGAAAAAAAGAGAAATAGAAGGAAAATATGTTTGAAAAAAGAATTTTATTATTCACTCGCTTCACTTTCTCGTTAAGTAACCTAAATATACTATAGTGATTTTGAAAAAATTTCAAGGAATTTTTAAGTTTTCTACGGTATTTCATGGAGGAGCACACCACATTTCAGGATAATGGTTAACTCCACGAATATTCGGTACCTCTGATTTTTCGTTGACGTTTACTACGGCTGCAGGGTCCAACTGAGCAGCAGCCGAAATTTCATTTATTTTTGCTTCTCTCTGTTCCAACATGTCCGACAACTTTTCCATTTTCTTCTCCAATAAAACATTTTTCAATCCAGTTTTTTGTTGAAGTTCCAAAATGGCAGAAACAAATCTCGAATGCAGCTCATCCCGCTCTGATCGACACTTCAAAATGCGAAAAATTTATTTAGCTATGTACTACAATTTTCTAATTCAAGAGACCTTAGTCATATGCGATATAATTGTACCTTACTCATTCTCAGTTCAAGTACTTCGTTTTCCCGCTTCATATTCTCATGATCCTTCATAGCTGCGGCTAATTTTTTCCTTGTATGCTGAAACGAATTATACGTATGTTAGTTTTTATAAATTCTAATAAATGCATAAAAGTAGGTTTGTCTGCATAAATATTCAATTCTCACAGTCAACAATTCTTTATCCTTCTCGTAATTAGTTAATCTACGAGTAACGTCGCTAATTTTATATTGGGCTTGCTTAAGGTCAACAGAATATTTTTTATTTTCACTGGTCGCTTTCCGCACTTGCTTCGTCATTATTTCCTTATGACTTTTTATAACTTCCATTTTTTCCTGAAATTTTAATTGAGAAATTGAAAGATGTTTACTTCCATTATTCTATTGGAATTTATCTATAATTTCTGTAAACCTATTTGAATTTTTAAGAAAAATTGTTTTCAAATTTTTTTTTACATTTTCATCATTTATGATAGAGGTATTATATTCATGTGAATTTGGACCTGTCCCGTTTTTATCAATTCTCAACTTTTTGAGATCCCCTGCATTAGTAACAACGGTTTTTATGAATATGTCTGCCTGTTCTCGTCTGACGGCACGATAGCTTTCGCAGGAATTTTTAAATAAAAATTTCCTTTTGTAAACTATTTTGTGGTTCAAAAAGACAAGTTAAGTTCCTTAGTCAGCCTTCTGCCAGCGATACTTGTGGTTTTAGCCATAAACAATATAGATAGCGAATGCTCTGAGTAAAGTATGGTCTTATTAGAACTGATTGTCCTATAGTTATACTACGCCATGCCCTCTTTTAAAAGATATTGAACTATTAATATTTATATGCTCAGTAAGTGCTAAACTTTATTTCTAAATACATTTCCCCCCAGAATTCGTTCCCTAAGTTGTTTCAATTATTTATTATATTAGTGTAATAATTAAAAAATGGAATTATATCACGCCATGTCCTTTTCGCATTGTTGTAAGTGAAAAAATGCCGAATTCGCAGCGCATGTTTTATACGAATAACCTAACTTCAACTTTAGAGATGACAATTTTCAAAAATACGTTCGACCTTGAAATTAACCATCGGACTGTTACTCGCAAGTTACCAATCTGGGAAGAAATGATTTATTTCGAGGTATTTAATACGCCCGATACATAAAACTTTACACCCGCTACACATACACTGCACCACGCAAGTGAAAATATGGAGGAAATTATCTTCATCTCAAACCAAAATTGTATCGCTGAACCAGACAGTCTCCCTTCTACAAACTACGCTATTTCTCCGTTTCACTCACAATCTGAAATATTGTCAAGTGCCCAAAATATCCTCTATCTGCTTCACATGCTTGTTTTCAAGGAGGGTAGCACAAAAAGTATCGTGTGTACCAAGGGCGTACGGCTATTTTGCCTCGTATGACTGCCGCATTCGCTTCGCTCGGGCGGCAAGTTCACACACGTCAAAATGGCATTTTCTATGCCCTTGATACACAATGTACTATTATGCACTTGAATGTTTTAAAAAACTACAATATTGTTCAATGAGATTTGGGAAAAATGAATCCTCGGTCATTAAAACAAGAACTATTTAAGATTTTAAGTGCAATGTCACGATCGTATTCATAAAAAATCACTTTGTGGGCCAGAACTGGGAGTGAACTTCGTTCTCCTCATAAATTATTTCATACAAGTTATCCCTTTCAATTGTCTAAAAAGCACTTAGTACACCAGAATTGGGAGTGAACTAAGTTCTGCTCTAAATAATTTTATAGAAATTATCACTCGTGATTTGTGCACTGAATTCTATATAATCAAACGGGATTTAATTTTTTTCTTATGCCAAGGAAATGTATCTGAGCTAGCATGAGCAACAGGAAACTTGAACTCGGTTAACAAGGAATCTCGGTAAAAAAAATCGCTTTCATATGTTAGAGTGATGAGTGAATTCCATTCTGCTTTTAAAGCACCCTTTTTAGAAGGTCTAAGAACTGGCTCTATTCCTATTTACCTTAGAGAGGACAGCATAAGAACAGAGACTGGAGTGTGCATACGTATTCTAAATATTATTATCTAAAAAATGTCAACGCGATTTTTTAGTAAAATTGTTTCTATTTTCTTAAAAAATTTAAAAGTGCAATTTCAATGTGCTGGCCCTACCGGTAAAAAATGACTAGAAAATCTGTGAAGAATCTCAGGTTCAGTCACTCTTCTGAAATTTCTATTTATAGCTACTCAGAAAGTAGTTTTCAAAGAACCAGGTATTATTTTATGAAGCCTGCAAACCATATTTTACCCGAATACTTTCCGGCTAAGGGTTCCTTGGTTCGTAATCAGGCAAATGGTGAAGAGGTTGCGGAAGGATGTCGAGGGGAAATGAATATTTCCGGAGACGCAAGCGGGCTTTAGGACGGGTAGGAATACTATCGACAATGTCTACGTTCTGCAGCATGTGGTGGATGAAGAATTAGCAAATAAGGAGTCGCTTGTGTACTCCTTTTTTGTTGATCTCAAAGGTGCGTTTCCTTCAGTGGATAGGGAAAAGTTGTGGGAGGCAATGCAGGAAAGGGGAGTGGAGAGAGGCCTGATCGAGAGGGTAAGGGAGATATACCCAGATAACATTCTGTTAGCACACTGATGGCGTATATGCACGCAGATCTGCGGATCGACGCGCAGATTGTGCTCTCACCTGATGAGACATATGCGTCATCATATGCCTGGCATATGTCTAGCAGAATCTGACGCATAATCTGCTACGCATATCGCTAGCAGATCTGTTACGCATATCGCTTGCAGATCCGACGCATATCTACGACAAGAATATAAACACTACTTCTAATTTGAATTTTTTTGCATTTTGAGAGAATTGTCAATGCTCAAAAATGCGAAATTCCAATACGCAGCACTAGTGTGGACTTTATGTATACGCAGATGTAGTGTGGACTCTACGGGTTAAAATGAGATCAAAAAGGAATATCGTGAATATCATATTGGTTCGCCGGTACATGTGCACGCATGCACATGTACCGGCGAACCATACGTCTTGAATTACGATTTCATGGAAAAAAACCGCAATTCCAAGATTTTTTGAAAATAGTGAAATCTTTCGATGTAATGAAAGTTGTCAAAAAGATCACTGCACAAAACATAACCCAATTTTATCATTATTAAGAAATTGGACTATGTCACGCGTTTGTATGTTGCGCTGGATTTTCGCGCCGTGCGACCTGTATGTAACAAAGGAAAATAGTGACCTTGACTTTTAATCCGTGTTATCTAACCATGCAGCACAAAATGATGCAAATAATTGCGAAAACGACGCGACTCACTTGCGAGCTTGATGAAATTCGCAAACTGGACATTTGCCGGCATGCGCGCGCATTCCTCGAGAAATGGTTTCCGCGTATTTTAAAAAACTATAATTTTCAAAGAAATCTTCATTTGAGTAGACTAATTAATTTTTTGTAATATTGATGTTGATTTGACGAACTTCATTAATTTATTTTTATAATATTCAATACATTCAGGATGGCCTGGAAACCTGGAGGAGATAAATATTTTTTTTAACAAGGTTGTGTATAAATATCGGTACCGACAAAGAAAATGCGCGATATCACTTTAAGAATAAGAAAAATTTGGATATATTTTAAAAATTAATTTTGCCAGAAAAAAAAAGATGGAAATCCTAATTTTGGAAATTTTGACAATTTTTCGAAATAAAGTAAATTTTGGATACTTTATATTTTTGTACATTTCCGGAAAAAGAATGAAACTTAAAGTTTTCAATTTTCCAATATTTCAAAAGTTTCAAAAAAATCCCAAATTTTTTTCAATATTTCCAAAAATCCACAAAATTAAAAAAAATTATTTAAAGAATTTCAATATTGTTTTGAAAATGGTTTATATAACTTTCCAATAACAATTAATTTTATAAGTAATAACTATAGAAAAATTATATATTATTAGAAATAATTCTGCCCTCATAGTGATTGCAGACTCTGCGTCACATTCTCACGGTATTGTGTGATGCAGAGTGTGTTGGCCAAATGTGACTCATAGAGCTCGCAGATGTGTGCTCGACAGTCCATGCTGGCGAGATGAGTGCGTTATTGCACGCAGAGCCTGACAATCACAATCTGCGGGTGATCTGCGTCGCACAATTGTTATCTGGGTATGAAGAGAGGAAAGATAAGGTATGAGGAGAGGAGGGGATTCCGGAGGGATTCTGGGTGGATAGGGGGTTAAGACAAGGGTGTTCGCTCAGTCCAACGCTTTTTGCTATTTTAATCGCTGATATAGAAAGCAAGGTGGATGCTGGAGTTGTAGGAAGAGTTAGGGTAGGAGGGGTTAGAATTTGGCTACTCGCGTATGCAGATGACTTAGTGTTGCTGGCAAGATGCGAGGAGGCCCTAAAGGAGATAATGAAGAGGTTGAGAAGATACATGGATAAGAATAAGTTAGAGCTGAATGCGGAAAAGTCCAAGGTTATGGTGTTCAGAAAAGGAGGGGGAAGGCATAAGGGAGGAGAGTGGAAGTGGAAGGGAAAGGAGGTGCAGGAGGTGAAAGAGTTTTTGTACTTGGGAGAATGAAATTGTTCGATTCGCTAGTGGGCTATGGGTGGATTATGCCAAGGGAGGGAGCGCAATAATTGTATGAGAAAGGAGAGAAAGAAAGTCAGGAGCCTATGGCGAGGAGGAGATGTGGGTGCATGGTGGGTTTTAAAAGATTCTGGCTTTCTAGTGAGAAGAGGATGTGTGAACTGTGGGGGAAGCGGGATACAAGAGTGAAGCACTGGTTGAAGGAGTGCGTGGAGGTGGAAAAGAGTGGGATAAACATGGAGGTATCGATGCATGAAAGGAGAAAAAAAGTGCAGTAACATGGGCGAAGAGGGTGTTGGGTAAGATGGTGAAGAAGAGATGGAAGGAGGTAGAGGAATGGGAAAGGAATGATTGTAAATATGAAATGTAATAGATACAAGTAATGTGTAAATATTGTAAATAGTAGATAAGTATTAGGTATTAGTCGCGGAGCCAGAGTTTGGTAATGCCTGGCAAAGCGAGAAAGTAGGGACATGCGTGCGAGGTGATGCGGGGAAGGCAAGGTGATAGCGAGCGGTCTTAGAGACAAGGTCTCTATGGAGGTTAGTTTTTGATTGTTAGTTAAGAAAGTTCTGTTAAAAATGAAAGTGTAAGCAAGACAATTTTTTAAGGCCAGCAGACCGAAAAATAAACGTTTATTTGTCTACATATACAAGGTGTTCCAGACTCAAGTGTCCGGACTTATATGGCTGTATAAAATTAAGAAAAAAATCGAAAATTCCTTTTCGAAAAATCAGTTAAAGTTTTAGTTTTTGAGTTGTTATATATTTAAGCTGGACCAATCAGGAGTGCGATATAAAGAATCGTGCGTACGTGAGTGACAGTCCAACGTAGTGTAGTGACTGCTGTTCTCCCTTCACTAACCCCACCTCGGCGCTCGCTTCAATACACTGCGTTAGACTCACGCTCACGTACGCACGACTTTTCATGTCGCGCTCCTGATTGGTTCAGCTTGAATATTCAACAACTCAAAAACTAAAACTTCAACTGATTTTTGAAAAAGAAACTTTCGATTTTATTTTTTTTATTTTTATACAGCTATATAAGTCCGGACATTGGAGTCAGGGACACTATAAATATATTCGGTTTCGGTTTCGATTCCTTTGGAATAGAACCGAAGGGCCTATGACAGAGCCACAATACAATAATTAATAAGCAGTCGCGGACAATTGTCCAGGGATGGTCCCGAAGGAATAACCCCTAAGAGAAGGCGTAAGAACCGTGCCGAAAGCTGAACGGCGCCTGGGTGAGGTGTCTTTAACGGCGACCCTGGGACACCGGGCGACCTCTTAGAGTATCAGCCTTATCCTTGCACGCGGGGCTCTACAAGGATGGACGAACCCTTTCCCTAGCTGCTCGTGGGAACAACAACGAAACCTCCAAGACACCAAAATGTTGTAGATGCGGTTCAAAACAATCGAACGCGTAGAGCACGGGACAATGGGTCGGCAAACAATGCCGATCATCCTAGAGTTCGGGGTGCTGAAAATAATTTAGATAGAAACACGACGACGAACCGGCGAAACGCCCACATTGAGTTGACGGATCAACTTAAGAATGACGTGCTAGACTGCTACGATGCCAGCATTATCCCTGTTCGCGGAGGCTTTATGGCGCGTATGTACACTCTTTGGTGCCAGAAACACCCAGAGCTTCAGCACGTTTTGCATCAGTCTTTACGAAGTCAAGCCGACTATCTCCGGAAAAATGGATATGTACGCGGAGCGCTTCCCCAACCGCTGCTTGATCAAGCTGCAGACGAAGATGAAGCGACATTAAGATCAACCGCAGAAAGTAGGCACCTTCTGAAAGATGATTGGAATTTCAGTCAATTGCTCACTTTATGGTGCTGCGAGAACTTTGGCTGATTCAAGTCGAAGGCTAAAATCGACGGCGGATCAAAAGACCAAAAGACGCTTGCATCAACTGAACAAGAAAATTGAATGAGCAAGAAAGAATGCGTTCCGTGTTCAATGTGTGATTGACTACATAAAATCTGGTAGACCGTTTACGGAAAGGGTTCGAAAGTTTGCCTAAGAACTAAGGATCTTGAAGCACACACTAAACAAGTCAGAGCTGATAACTATCAAGCAGCATATTGTTGACAAAATACGGCTGTTATCTGACGCAAGGAGGAGACTACAGAGAGAGAGAGAGATATGGATTAGGGAGAATCAACAGTTTATCGCTGACCCATTTGGCCCGCATATTTACCTCATATTTAAAGTCGGAGATGCCCATTCCGCAGTGGCTGGTGTTAGGACGCACTACACTCCTGCCGAAAAAAGGCAAGTTGTCCAACCTAGAGAATTACAGGCCAATAACTTTCTTGAACACACTGTATAAGATCTTTACAGCTGTCCTAAATAACAGGATCGTTCGACGAATTGAGCCTGTATGGCGAGAGATGTACGAACAACGAGGCTCGAAAAAAGGTGTAGCAGGCTGTCGAGAGAACCTGCTGATTGACAGGTGTGTCTGTAAAGACGCTGCCGCCCATCAGCGCGTCCTGTCAATGGCCTGGATTGACTACCGGAAAGCTTTCGATTCATCCTCTCATAGACTTATCATCTGTCTGTTGGAAAGCTTGAAGGTACATCCACACATAGTGAGATGCATAGAGAGATTGATGCCTCTTTGGAAAACCAGATTTACCATCTCTTCTAGGAATCATCGTCTGACGACGAACAAGGGCACCTTCCAGCGGGGCGTCTTTCAAGGGGATAGTATGAGCCCTTTGCTTTTTTGCATCACACTTCTGCCTCTATCTCTCGCACTACGAAATTCTCCTGGATACCTCTGTGGCGACACTAATCAGCGTGAGCATAAGGTCACTAATGTATTTTATATGGATGACCTGAAGATCTATGCCGCTGGTAAAAGCAAACTTCAAACTGCTATAAATATCGTCAAGAACTACACAGGAGAGTTTGGGATGGAATTTGGTTTGGACAAGTGTGCCAAAATTCATTTGAAGAAAGGAAAAATTAGTGGCGTTTCCAAGGACCCTGAGCTTGTGGATATAAGTGTTATTAGACATCTTAACACTGGAGAGACCTATACATACCTGGGCATGCCTCAAAGCCGCATGCAGGACGTGACATCAGTGAAGGAGTCTCTCCGAAGAAGATACAAGCATCTTCTTCGACAGATTTGGTCTTCCAATCTGTCGGCGTTGAACAAGGTATCTGCGACTAACATGCTTGCCGTCCCGGTTCTACTTTACTCGTTCGGGGTAGTTCAATGGACGAAGAACGAGCTTAAGGCCTTAATGTCACCACGCGTAAGATCATGCATATGCATAAAAGCTTGCATATCAATTCGTCAGTTCCGCGATTACACATTTCACGCCGTCAAGGCGGACGCGGACTTCTGAATCTCAAATGTCTGCATAACCGAATTGTTTTAAGTACAGCTTACATCGTTGCGAATGGCAGAGATCCTCTCCTAAAGATGGTCAGAAACCACGAGATGATTGACGAATGAGCGTTCCTTTACAAAGCCGCGGAGCAAGCTGCCGAGACCCTTGGCCTGAATTTCAACATCAGAAGTGAGGAAAGTGCATGACTCCATCTAGATGCTTCACGCCTAAAAGCCGAAGTAAAGAAAATTTGTTAGTTAGTAAATTTCACCAAGAGCTACTCGACAAGCATATGCACGGAAACTTTCACAGAAATGTAGAAAACCAGTCCTTGTCAAAGGAGCAAACTTTTGCTTTCCTCAAATCATCAGGGCTCAATTCAGGTACAGAGTGCTTTATTTTCGCATGCCAGGACGGTGTAATCTCCACCTTAGCATACCGCGCCCGCATTTTATGTCAAGAAGTTCCCAGTGATAGGTGCAGAGCGTGTCATGCACACGCTGAGTACCTAGAACACATACTATCGGGGTGTCCGACCCACGCAGGAACAACGTATATCTATAGACATAATGCGGCCCTAAGAGTACTTTATTACCACCTTTGTCGCTCTTACGGTGTTGGTCGCGACTCTGCATTGCCGAACGCTCCAAGGGATATAGAGTCAATTGTCCGAAACGAGAAGTGCCAGATTTTCTGGAACTACGATTTTCGGGCAGCAGTCTCCGTTGCGCACTCGAGGCCTGACATTGTTCTCCAAGACTTCGAGAAACGAACGATATTCGTGATCGAATTCGCGGCTCCGTCCGAAAACAACATCACTGCAAAGGAGAAAGAAAAAGAGGAGAGGTATCAAGACCTCAAAAGAGAGCTGCAACGACTGTACCCAAAATATTCGGTACGAGTAATTGTCCTTGTGATAGGTGCTCTCGGAGGTGCTAAATTATCACTGGTTCGTAACCTTAAAGCCATACCCGCGTGCCAAAAATATGCCAAGGCACTTGCGAGATGGATGCAGAAAGCTGTCGTCCTTGGGTCGCTTCGTGTCCTCAAGACACACGAGGGTTTCGCCGGCCTGTCGTTGTTATTTCGTCGTGCCCTGTGACCACCCATCTCACGGATGTGAGACGTGGCCATAGGTGTATTTTACCGCCGTTCTACTGGGGGCTATTGACATTTTCTTTTTAGATGGCAGTTGCTCTTAGTGGTACCCTGTGGTGGTTGTTTAACTTTTTTAAAATTATATATACAATATAAGAATTTTGATACTAAAAAAATTTAATTTTTTATTTTCAGTAATATTTCTCACGATTTAAACAAAAACTACGCGTCCTGTCAAAAAATTATTCCTGAGAAATTTGTAGCTCTTTTTCGATGAGCAACTTCTGCATATAAATTTTTTTCATAGCTTGTGTCGTTTTTCCAAAAATTTAACTCTTTTATTTTTAATTTTATTTGCTACGATTAAAACAAAAATTACGCGTTCCATAAAAAAATGGATTCAACAAATTCGTAGCTCTTTTATGGCTGAATAAATTTGGTCTATTTATTTTTTTCGTAGCTTGTATTGTTTGCCCGAAAATTTCATTTTTTGCTTTTATTGTGGTTTTTTTCACGAAAAAACAAAAACTACGTGTCTCATCAAACAGTGACTAATAAAAAATTTGCAGATCTTTTTTGGATGCAAAATTTTTGTTGATTCATCTTTTTTTGCATCTTGCATGGCTTGAGCGCCAAACGATATTTATTATTTTTCATTATTTTTTTTTGTGCGATCAAAATTTGAATTGTCGATTTCTCAAAAAAATTCAGAAAGTTGTTATGACGGTATTGTAGGCTGCTCAAAAATCAAAATTTTTGTTCTCCTGACTTTTTTTCATATCGTGCGTTGTTTGACTTAAGGGGTTAGTCTAGTTTCTCGGGTCTAAGCGGGTGTAAGCTGAGTTATACAGTCCGATGTCGAGTCATCCAAAAATGAGGTTGTTAATCGGCTGCAGTTATAGAGGTCTTCAGAATGCTAGTATCTTAAATTTTTTTTTCACGTTAACTAGATGACTTTCCCCGTAACATTAACTAGGATCTTGCAGAACTAGATAACCAATATTGTTGTCGAAAATGGGCTTTTTGCATACAAAATTCTTTAAAAATCTAATCCATGTTGTGCTGAAAGGATTTTGTTCAAAACCTAATTTTTAATATTAGTAATGAAAAGATTGGTAATTCAAAACCAGATAACTGACTCTCTGTAGCTGTCTTCCATCTTCTTCTTCCTCTTGTATTCAATTGCTTAACCTCTTACCTCTTATTCAAACCATTTTTTCTTCACTGTCTTATATTCAAAATTAAATGGTTTTTTGGTTGAAATTATAGCAAAGATCAGGGCTGTCTTTAGGGTTACGGGGGCCCCGGGCCGGTTCAAATGTGAGGGCCCTTTAGCGGACTCAAGAAATGTCATCGAAGTGGGAGCCGATGCAGAAGTTTGTGCATGTTATAGTGTTTTGTGGGGCCCCTGGGCCGCGGCCCCGACGGCCCTTATGTAAAGGCGGCCTTAGCAACGATTATAGTTTTCCTTGAGAATTCATCTATTTTGGTTGAAAATTCATGTATTTTGTAAAAAATTCAACCATTTTGGTAGAAAGTTCAAAATAGTTGGTCGTAAATAACGAAGATTTTTGTTCAAAAGATATAATTCTAGTTTGAAAATTCAACTGTTTTGTTGAAAAGTGTTGTTTCTCATTTAAAAATCCTTTTTCTTTGGGGGGGGGGGGGGGTGAGATGCTAATAACGCGCATCGACGATACGTACGACCATCGTACGAACCTTAGGCATATTGTGGGACCGCCTTCGAATGGACGCGTTTTTGCTTTTTGGTCTCTCGTTTTTCAAGTAATGTATCCAAACGATTTCCTAGAGCAATTTTCTTTATCGCCTGGTAAAGCACAGTATCTGATTGCATAAGCTTCAGAGCCTTATCATCAGGACTGAAATAGAGGAACAGAACTGAAAAGAAGATAGTATGCAAGCATTTGGTAACCTACTTTTTGGGGAAAGCAACGGTTCGAATTTTATTTGATTGTTTGAAGAGGGCACTTGATTCAAACGGTTTGTCATTCAAACAAGTATTGTCCTTCGAATGTGATAAACCCAACGTTAACAAGGCTGTTATCCGTTTATTTCAAGAGGAATTAAAAAGATCAAAATGCAAACCCTTAATTGATTTAGGTACTTGCGATACACACATTCTTCACAATGGGGTTTTAAAAAGTTCTAATGAGTTGCCATTAGACCCGTCTGATTTCATACTTAAAATATGTTATTATTTTCACCGCAGAGATGCGCGATGTGGAAATTATGAGTCAATTCAGGTGAAATTAGGGCTGCCTACTCACAAGTTTATCAAAAAAGCTGGCTCAAGGTGGCTAACCGTAGGACCAGCTTCAGAGAGAATACTAGAATAATTGCCTGCCTGGGAGGAATACTTTTTGAGGTATGTTCCAAAAAGCGAACCTATAATGATACAAAAGAAGAATTATCTTGAAATGAGAAGTTATTTGAAAGATGTGAGCTTGAAAATTATGTTGCAATTTGTAGTATATGCTGCGAAAATCTTTACCACTGAATTTACTTTAATCATGCAAAAAGAAGAACCACTTATACATGTATTGTATGTGCAGTTGAAAAGCCTTCTTACCATTCTTTTATCCACTATTGTTGAGTAATCAGTTTTAGATTCAAATTCATTCAAAACACTACAAAATATCAATTTCTTTCTAGAAAACCGCGCAAAATTTTTAGATTTGCTTGAAATAAATGTTGGATAAACAGCAAAAACTACTATTGAAAGTATGCCAAAGAAAGAACAGTTAACTCTTATGACTGAAATTAAACAATTTTACGTGACCGCGATTAAGCGTATTACTAGAAAAATCCCTTGTTTGAAATTCTGAAGTATTTTCAGTGTCTCTCGTTTGAGAATATCAAAAAATCAGCAAGCGAATCTTACATCACAAAGATTGCAAGCTTATTGTCACTCCATAATTTAGACGTTGATATTTTATCTTGTTAATGGAAACTTCCACAATTTGATGGAGCGGTCAGGTTTACGCTAAACAAAGACGAAAGAATCGACGCTTATTGCAACCATGTATTTTCACTCCAGGATCAGACACATCCAACGTGTGCTGTGAAAAAGAGTTGTATAAAGTGCTCTTGCTTTCTCGCATGGTAATGCTGACGTAGAAAGAGGATTTTCGGAATCCTCGCAAATTTCAACCGAAGATAAATCCAGTATGTCTGAAAGAACTCTGAATACGAAGCTAGCAATTGCCGATGCTTTGAAAAAATATGACAAAATGGTGTACAATGTTCGCGTAGTACCTGAACTGCCCAAGGACCACCGCAGTTGTCTGCGGGGAAGTGGAGGTGCTACCCCTACTTGGTGCGTCCCCGGGTGCCCGACCGAGGAATGCTCGCTGGAAACAGAGGGTGGGGCTGAAATAAAATAGGCGCGCCGAGCAAACACACTGGGTGAAGGATACACTGAGAAAAAACCACGATTATTTTCTGCTGTGGCCCACTGGGAGTGCTCCGAACCACGCCTGCCTAACCCGCTGACGTGGCGAGGGGCTGATGTGTGCTTGCACTGCCGAGGTATCAACTGCAGTAGGGATCAGAAGCCAGCCCCAGTCGGGCCTTGATCAGGGAGTGCGCGGTGGCTGCAGAGGTCCGAATCTGCAGTGCCCCGGGCGAGTTCCAATCCATCCGTGTTTTCCGGGACTGGTTGAACGAAGGCTGGGCCCCAGGGAACTGGGGTAGGACTTAGCTCTGAGGATATACCCGTTCCCAGCTATTTTGGCCCGCCCCTCCACGCACAATGCGCTGGCGATAATTCATGGCACCCACAATTTCCCACAGCACCCTACAAAAAGAGAATAAACAGACTGTTGAAGCGACTATCGAGAGGACGCTTCAAGTAATGCTGTATACGCTGGCAATCATGCAAGATGCTGCCGACAGACAAAAGAATGTCAATACTGACATAAAAGGCGGAATCCCTAAGCTGAAGGAGACAGTAGAGGTCCTCCGGGGCGCGATGAAGCAGAAGATAAAAACCCAAGCAAACGTCGTGAGCCTGCACAGTGGGCCAGGAACCACAAAAAGTGGCCAAAATTCGATTTTACGTCGAATTCATCTAAAACTTGGTATACTGGAGTTTTTGGGGACGCTCATTTCAAATTTGATGTCAAAAATTACAAATTCATAATGGCGGATCCAATATGGCAAACGAGTATTTCAAAATATTATTGAATCTGCTTCAAACGCGGTATTTAGGGGTTTGCGAGGGCGCTGATTCCGAACCTGGCGTCAAAATAAAAATAAAAATGGCGGTTACAATCTGGCGGACGATTATTTCAAAAAATCATTAAATATGCATAAAAAGTGGTATCTAGGGGTTTTCGAGAGTGCTGATTTCAAATCTAGAGTCATCATTTTTAAAAACAAAATGGCGAATCGAATATGGCGGACGTGTATTTCAAAACATTATATATCGAATCGGCCATTTTGTTTTTTGAAATTCTGATGTCAGATTTGGAATCAGCGCCCTGGAAAACCCCTGCATGCCACGTTTCATGTAAATTCAACGATTTTTTCAAATACTTGACCACCATAATGGAATTTTCATTCTGTTTTTTGAACTTCTGACGGCAGATTCGGAATCAGCACCCGCAGAAACCATATATAAGTATCCTCAGATTTTATTGTTGTAGATTTTGATGTGTTTTTCATTCTTCTAGCCACAAAATCCGCGAAAAGTGGACAACAATTTTTTGTTTTGTTTTTTCCTTGATATGTGATTATTAATCCATCTAAATGGTGGAAGTATAGAAATCTTGGAAATGGAAATCAAGAAGAAAAAAATTCGTTCATAATTGCATGAACGTTCCTGTCATTCGCCTACAAAATGTAATATAATTGAAGTTACCAGGGTCTACCACGGGAAGGTTACAGGCCATTAGAGACCCCAATTTTTTTTATATTTTGTGTACAATTTTGATATAATTTTTTTCACATTTTTTTATTTTTTCCATTTTTTCATTTTTTGTAGATTGAACAAATATTTTTTGTTTTTACTTTTTGTCTATCAATATTCAATTTATTCAAGGTATACTGAACACCAGTCTCTCTTGCTTCATCATTTGGATTTTTTTCCAAAATCTCACGTTTTGTGAATTTTGTCATATTGAATAAATCAATAAATATACATTTATCAGTAAATGGAAATGAAGCCGAAAAGCGGACGGCAAGAAACTACAAGCTTCGTGCAGCTTTCAGTTTCTAAAAATTACACTTAGGGTATTACGATAATCTAGTATCTTTTGAGGAGAAAAACAAGATGAATCTATCCATTCGGATCTCGTTCAATATATATTTCAGAAAAGACACTGGGAAAATCCAGCGGTAGTCAAAGAGACGAAATTCCAAATATACAGGGTGTCCACGCCAGGGCTTACCGAAAATTATGCAACCCGTCTTACACGCTAATGCTATTCTTATGGCCGTGTACAGCGGGTTGCATACTTTTTGGTAACCCCGGCGTGGACACCCTGTATATTATACACTACAGTCCTGCGAGAGAGAGGCGCTTGCAAGGTCAGCGGAGTTGCGATGTTTACGATTCGACACTGTAAGAAGCCACAAGCAAGAAGGATAAGAAGGACGGTTTGGAGAGTCCCGAAACAGTGTGAAGGCCATCGAGTGTACCCCCGAAACGGTCAGTATAGCGGGACTCTAGTGTATGTGAGAATTTGCAGCGCCGTGCGCTGTTACGTGTGCACGACTCCATGCGTAAGCTCACAGTTAGTCGTGGTTTCTTCAGCAGGATATGAATTCGGGCAAAAGTGAGCACCCTTGCGTCTAAGTAGACATCCCAAGGAACCCGCTGATACCCTACTTTTTTGGATGTGGAGGGGAATGCCGGGGAATAAAGTTTCGGCAGCAGGCGTTACGGGGAAAAATCAAATATTTTGTGAATAAAACATGTGAATTCAAAAATTTTAGATGAGTTTTGTAGATTCTTCGCCATTTCCTGAATTTACCCAGATAACAATTGTGCGACGCAGATCACCCGCAGATTGTGATTGTCAGGTTCTGCGTGCAATAACGCACTCATCTCGCCAGCATGGACTGTCGAGCACACATCTGCGAGCGCTATGAATCGCATTTGGCCAACACACTCTGCATCACACAATACCGTGAGAATGTGACGCAGAGTCTGCAATCACTATGAGGGCAGAATTCTTTCTAATATTAAAAAATTTTTGGGATTTTTTCGAAACTTTTGAAATGTTCGAAAATTGAAAACTTTAAGTTTCGTTCTTTTTCCGGAAATGTACAAAAATATAAAGTATCCAAAAATTTACTTTATTTCGAAAAATTGTCAAAATTTCAAAAATTAGAATTTCCATCTTTATTTTTTTTTCTGGCAAAATTAATTCTTAAAATATATCCAAATTTTTGTTATTTTTAAAGTGACATCGCGCATTTTCTTTGTCGGTGCCGGTATTTATACACAACCTTGTTAAAAAAAATAGTAATCTCCTCCATGTTTCCAGGCCATCCTGAATGTATTGAATATTATAAAAATAGATTAATGAAGTTCGTCAAATCAACATCAATATTACAAAAAATTAATGAGTCTACTCAAATGAAGATTTCTTTGAAAATTATAGTTTTTTAAAATTCGCGGGAACCATTTCTCGAGGAATGCGCGCGCATGCCGGCAAATGTCCAGTTTGCGAATTTCATCAAGCTCGCAAGTGAGCCGCGTCGTTTTCGCAATTATTTGCATCATTTTGTGCTGCATGGTTAGATAACGCGGATTAAAAGTCAAGGTCACTATTTTCCTTTGTTACATACAGGTCGCATGGCGTGAAAATCCAGCGCAAAATACAAACGCGTGACATAGTCCAATTTCTTCATAATGATAAAATCGGGTTATGTTTTGTGCAGTGATCTTTTTGACAACTTTTATTACGTCGAAAGATTTCACTGTTTCCAAAAAATCTTGGAATTGCGGTTTTTTCCTTTGAAATCGTAATTCAAGACGTATGGTTCACCGGTACATGTGCACGTATGCGTGCACATGTACCGGCGAACCAACATGATATCCATAATATTCCTTTTTGTTCTCGTTTTAACCTGTAGAGTCCACACTACATCTGCGTATACATAAAGCGTTGACAATTGACATCATTGACAATTCTCTCAAAATGCAAAAAAATTCAAATTAGAAGTAGTGTTTATATTTGTCGTAGATATGCGTCGGACCTGCAAGCGATATGCGTAACAGATCTGCTAGCGATATGCGTAGCAGATTATGCGTCAGATTCTGCTATACATATGCCAGGCATATGATGACGCATATGTCTCATCAGGTGAGAGCACAATCTGCGCGTCGATCAGCAGATGTGCGTGCATATAAGCCATCAGTATGCTAACAGAATGTTATCTGGGTATTGATCCAAACTGTATTCAAAAAAATCAAAAACCGATTGCTTTTCGATAAATATCATAAAATTGTATTCCTTCTTTTTAGTCACCAAGTATAGAAAATCGAGTTCCATTTTTCGACTTTGACTATTTCTCAAAGAAACACAGGGCATCTGATTGATAAGAAACTCCAAATACAGATACTTCGAGGTGTCTGAAAGTCGAAAATATATTCAATTGATTCAAGTTCAAACCTCGACTTTTGGCGAAAAAAGTGCGATCCTGGCCCACTGTGGCCTGGCGGGAAAACCGGCTCAAAGAAGTTCAAGCACTCCGAGGCGCAGTAGTAACAAGAGGACGGCCTCAAGCCCAGCGGAAAGTCAGAGTGCAAATCCAATGGGAAAGAGGATGAACGACCTTTCCTCGCCACCTGCGTGGACAGAGGTGACAAGAAAGAAGAAGCCGAAAAAACTGCTGCATGCCGAGGGGCAGGCTGAAAATAATGGAGAGGAAGGTAAAGAGAACAGGCGCAAGAACAGACGAAAAAAGAGAGAACGCCTTGAAGCGGTTTTAATAATACCCGCCGAAGGCATCACGTGTGCAGATGTACTACGAGACATTAAGTCTAAGATTAAGCTAGGGGATACGGAGACGGTGATCCGCTTAATCCGCCAAACGAGGAAGGGCAGCGTCCTTCTGGAACTGGGAAAGCTCAAGAAGGATGCGCAAGCTTTTTCGAAAGCAGTAGGAGAAAAAATAGGCGACGCCGGCACGGTCAAGAACGTGGTACCCAGAACCACACTGGAACTAATGGACCTTGACGCGGTGACAACAAGAGAGGATGTCCAAGAGGCACTGAAGAACAGCCTTGGAGACCATAGAGATATCAAGGCCACGGTTACAAAACCAAACAAGTGGGGGCAAGTCCTTGCTTTTGCGGAAATGAGTGAACGAGAGGCCAGCAAGCTTTCAGAAACTTCCCGCATTAAAGTGGTATGGGTCAACAGTGGAATAAGACAGAGCATCCGAGTAATACGCTGTTACAAGTGCCTTGGGTACGGACACCAGTCCAGATACTGCAAAGGACCCGATCGCAGCGGACTCTGCTACAGATGTGGCACTGAAGCCCATAAGGCAGCTACTTGGACTGCAGAACATTGTATGCATGCTATGTGCTGAATCGAAGGAGGAGAACATCTGGCTCGATCATGTCCCTGGATCAGGCGTATGCAATGTCTTCAGAGAAGAGCATAGCAAGGCCAGAAAGACCCAATCATGATTAGGACTCTGCAAGGAAATATGAACAGGAGCAAAACAGCACATGAACTCCTTCCGCACGTCATGCGTGAAAAGGAGGGTGACCTTGTTTTGATAAGTGAACAGTACACCAATATAGATAGTCGAACATGGTATACAGACACTTTAAATACTGCAGCCATTTGGATAGCCAATCCAAGGATAGCGCCAGTGAATGAACATGGCTCTGGAGACGGGTTCGTGTGGGTACGAAGCAAAGACGTCATCTACGTCAGTTGCTACCTAACCCCAAATGAAGGATATCAGGAATACCAAAAGAAATTGGACCCCTAGAAAGTCTAATGCGTGCAAAAGAAGGGAAGGTATTACTGGCAGGCGACTTCAACGCGAAAGCCGATGAATGGGGTATGCCAAAAATAGACGCAAGAGGTAAACGGCTAGTATAAATAACTGCTAGACTACAACTCAATGTCTTGAATACAGGAAAAACTACGACGTTTCGCCCTGGATGCAGTGAATCCATTTTGGATATCACCTTCACTTCAGAACGCTTGTCCCCTCTCCCTAAGAACTGGGAGGTAGTGGAGATATATTTGTAGCGATTACCAATATATTTACCTGGAAGTTGGTCTAGAGCGATGACAGAAGGTGAAGAAACCCTTAAAACATCATTTGATAGAGCGGAAGGCCCACAAGGATTGGAGAAGGTAGTTGAAGGGACGATGAACCTTATACACCGAGCCTACAATGAGTCCATGCCTAGACGGAAACAACACGTGAGTCGACTTTCCATGTACTGGTGGACGCAGGAAATAGCGGACCTCAGGACACAGTGTCTACAGAGTAGAAGAAAAGCTACTCGGAAAAGGAGAAGAGACACTAACGAGGCGGACAGAATGGTTGCAGTATTTAAAAAAGCTAAAAAAAGAATTACGGAGGGCTATCAAAATAAGCAAGGCTCAGAGTTGGGGAGGATTGGTCCAAGAGGTGGACAACGACCCCTGGGGCTTAGGCTACAAGATAGTCACACATAAGCAAGGATCACTGTCAGCGTGTGCAAACATGGAATCTAAAGAGATGGAGACGATAGTTGATGGACTCTTTCTTCATCATGAGGTGAGGAAAGTGGACGAAGACGACATAGGAGACGCCGATACACCACTATTCAGCGAGGAAGAGCTGTCTATAGCAGTGCGCTCGATGCAAAACTAGAAGGCACCAGGACCAGACGGTATACCAGTGGAGACTCTGAAAATGGTAGCTCGCACCAGCCCGCGCGCAGGTCCTGCTAAATGTATACAACTGCTGCTTGAGAGAGGGAATCTTTCAAAAGAAATGGAAGATACAACGGCTAGTGCTCATAAGCAAAAACAAAGGACACCCGAAATCACCTGCAGCCTACAGACCACTGTGTATGTTAAACACAGTGGGAAAGCTATTTGAAAAATTGATAAAACCACGCCTCACGTCAGCTATACAGACAGCTGGTGATCTGTCCAAGAGAAAGTATGGCTTTAGAAGAGGTCGCTCCACGGTGCATGCCATTCGAGAGATAGTGGATAAGATAAACCAGGCTCAACAGGGAAACCATGCGACTGAAAAAATCGTTCGTCTGGCCACGCTGGATGTTAAACATGCATTCAACTCGAACAGATGGGACGATATGATAGAAGCGCTAGAGAAGTTTAGGGTACCAAAATACTTCCTACGAATCCTCAAAAACTATTTGAGCGAGAGAGTATTGGTCTATGATACCGCTGAAGGACCAAGGAGAAGAACGGTAACAGCTGGAGCTACTCTGGGATCGATCCTAGGACCAGACCTCTGGAACATCTCATACGATGGAATCCTTCGAATGGATATACCGAGCGGGACATACCTATCTGGATAGGCAGATGATATAATCGCAGTGATAGTGGCACGAGACGTAGAGCAGATACAGCGGAAGCTGAATCAGGTTATGCGTCGAGTGACAAGCTGGATGGATGACCATGGGCCTGACTTAGCAATGCAAAAAACCGAGTTTCTTCTGGTGACCAAAAAGCGGATACCAACCATGGTACTGATGCAGGTAGGCTCAGAGGAAATCCGCACAAAACCAGTACTGAAACATCTCGGTCTGAAAATGGACACGAAATTGAATTACCGGCCAAGACCATGCAAAAGACGGCTGCTGATGTCAGTTGCGCAGTCTATCATGCTCTATGGAAGTGAGATCTGGGCTCATGCGTTGAAAGTGAAGAAGTATCGACACCGTATGGCATCAGTACAGAAGATAGGAGCACAAAGGATCATCTCATCCTATCGTGCAGTCTCAGAACCGGCTGCACTAGTTATCGCGGGAGTGATCCCGAAAGATCTGCTGGCATCCGAGAAAAAACGGATCATCGAGACATCTTCGGAGATTGGAAAGAAGACCGCAAAAGCAGAAGCCAGATCTCTAACGAAAGAGCGATGGCAACGGCTGTGGGAGAGAGATAGCAGAGCAAGATGGACGGCAAGACTGATACCAAAACTCGATGTCTGGATTGACTGGAACCATGGCGAAGTAAACTACTACTTGACCCAATTTCTCTCGGGGCTTGGCTACTTCCAAGCCTACCTACACAAAGTGGAGAAAGTAAGAAGACCAGAGTGTGTGTACCGCTGGTCCGAACAACGAAGAAGACTGGAAGCGGAAGTCAGCAGCATCATTCCTGAAAACATCGTTGGAGTGATGCTCGGAAGCGAAAGCAAATGGGCCCGAGTGGCTGACTACGTCTTGGAAGTGCTTCGGCAGAAGAAGCAAGAAGAGCATGAGAAAAATGCGTCAGAAGAATCC
Organism: Andricus quercusramuli; assembly: GCA_932178445.1. NCBI lineage: Eukaryota > Metazoa > Arthropoda > Insecta > Hymenoptera > Cynipidae > Andricus > Andricus quercusramuli. The sequence goes on from CAKNXH010052596.1 coordinate 26,556, forward strand.
TAGAAAAAAGTTACAATAAAAGGTAAAAGCCCCACCAAGATGTCGAAGGCCGACGAGCCCGATGCGCGATATTATCGCGCTACTGAGGACGATGCGTACATCTTGGCCGGGGCACAACGGTGACTACGACCGATCAGAGACAGCTAGTATAACCATGCAGAAGCAGACGAACCAGGTACACCCAACCAAGATGTCGAAGGCCGACGAGCCCGATGTGCGGTATCGCCGCACTTCTGAGGACGATGCGTACATCTTGGTTGGGATACAAAGGAGAACATAAAGTTGCAGAACACCTATCACAGAAAACCAGGAACTCAGCAGTAGTCGTTAGTTGGTAGCATCACTATAATGATCGAATTGAGACCTTTGTGTGTATTTATATGTGGGTAATATTCACGAAACTGTACAGTTTTACAACTAAAATCATAAAATCTTTAATTGCATTTTTTTGACAAGTTTTCTTTCTTTCGCTCTCAAATACTTGGGAAAAATTATATATGGAGTCAATGCCGTACCTATAAAAAAAAATTCCAAGTCGAACTTAACCAGCACCCTTAAAGGAAACTAACTAGCAAAAAATTTTTATTTTTAAATCGTTGAAAATGTATTTGATGGTAAGAGAAGACGGAAGCTCTGGAAGATCGCTCATCTTCAGAAGTTTAAGAAGTAATAGTTGTAATATTATTATTATTATTATGTTAAGTATGTCGAAACATTAGAATGTAATCAGCGTTTAAGTTAGAATAAGGATGAAATTTAAATATATGTACAGGGGGCGGAGGCCCTCGAACCCGTAAAAGGGAGATAATAAATATAGATACATACTTGACAAGTCACCCATTTTAGGACAGGCCACGTTTTTTTAGGATCTCATCTAATTTTTATGAAAGAATCACCGTCTTCATCGAAAAAGTGAAAAAATTCAATGAATTATTGGAACACAATCTAAGAGCATCAGTTCTCGAATTTTTATTCCGCAGATTTTGACAAAGTTTTAGACGAGCATTACATTTTTTATAAAAAGTCCTCCGGATTCCAAAAGATTTGAAATGCAATAACTCTAGCACAGAAACGAGTAACTGATTTATAAGTTGTCAAAGAATTCGTTGACTGTCTTCTACATATCTGTATATGTAACCGTCCGCGAAGAAAGGGACCTAATGCATCAAAGCTGAATGTTACAGGTCGGGCGATCGTAGCAGAGCCCGCAAGCCAGCATTTAAGTGGTGGGGATGCGTCTACGAAAAGCACTCCCTCTACTTACCACTACACCTTTAGGCATGAGCCCGTGTAGCTCACGGACACGTCGCCTACAGCTGTAGTGGTTAATGGTGGGGCTGGCTTTCGTAGGCCTCTCGTTCGGCCTCCGCGTACGCTTACCATGCCTATGTTTGTAGGTTAATAACAAGAAAAGTAATTAACTTACAAAATTCCTGATTATTGCAAATTAAAGAGTAACTCAGAAACATTGGGTAGTGAAGCTCATGTGAAGTGGTGTATGTATAAGTCTGAATGAAGTCGCGGTAACCGGCAATGGACAAATGAGCGCGGAGTTGAATATGGCTCTTTACTGGGATTTGTGCAAAATATTTAATTTGTTACGTTAGCCATGGGGTCTAGTTGTTAGGGATAGGTTGCGTTCGTTGCGTTATAGCCATAGGTGTTAGGTAGTTCGAATCCCGCGTAAATGTATGTGAATAATAATATAATAAATATAACCGCAAAATAATTTTTTCGAATTTGGCAACACTGTTTTCTAAAAACTCGTTAGGGATCATCGAAAGATTCATTGACTGGCTTCGAAGCATTAGTGCGTGAGAGTTTCAAGAACTCTATTTCTCTGGTCTTCACATTTTCATTGAAATTATTTTGAACTTTCTACAATTCTTTCTACTTTTTTAATATGTATCAATCGAAGTTCCTAACGACGAATCTTCTAATTTATGACATACTTTTAGCCCTATCCTAGAGTGGTTGACTCAGTCATTCAAAATTTTAAAAACTAATTTTTTACGTGTATTTTTTAAATCTTGCAGTAAAAGATATTTAGCCATAAAAATGATTTTCAAGTTACTTTTTTACCCTAAAAATGATGAAGTAGAGTAGAAAATGGTGAGTCAGCCAATTTCTTCTTATTCCAACAGCGTTAATTGAAATCGCGTGCCTTTGTAATGCAAGGTCGGTTAGGTTAGTTCGTTGTACTCGCTGAAAGTTGAGTGTCGTGACTGTCGCAGTTTGCAAAAATCAGCATCATTTGTGAAAAACTACTAGTAGAAGGAACATTCTCGTGATTTACGTTTGCTTATCCTTCATGTATAGGTTGTGTAAAAAATGTTGAGTATTTTCCGCAGTAGAATTTTGTGCTTAACACGAAGGCAAGGTTGGTTTTTCGATATGGAAAATACTTTTTTGTGTGAAATTTTTTTAGCAAAAAGCACGTGTGGGGCGAGGTAGCCAACAAACGGCAGACTATGCTGAAAAGGCTAAAAAGCGAATTTCTTGTGTTAATTTTTCTGATTTTTCCCAATTGTGTTGTTGCTTTTCTTTTGAGTTCCATTAAATGTCAAAGAAGACATTTAACTTTGTTTTTCATTTTTATATATCACCTTGGACCTAATGAAGAACTTATACATCATTATAAGTCTGTGTATTATATGGTTGGCTGACTCGCCCCACGTTGTTACAATTGAGCAAAAACATAGCGTCTCTGGAAAACGGTTGTAGAAACTGTAATGGGAGGGCTACGTCAAAATGCTACGAGGAAATTTTGTAGCCAGAGAATCAAGTTTTCTAACGACATCATACAGAATTTGATATCAATTCGAACAAGTGCTCTGCGCTCCAAAATGTGGCGTCCTGGCTGCCTCGCCCTGTTCTACTCTAGTAAAATGCATTTTTTAATTTTTACATTGTGTATAAACTTATAAAATGCGGAGACATCTGAAGAGACTAATTACTTGAATCAAATCGAGTGATCATCAGACACTATATATCACAATGCATGAAGAACATGTATTCTTAGATCATGAACCTTATGGCGTTTCATTCATCACAAGCAAGCAGTAAAAACATTTCAGCGCGGCATAGCTCATCCAATCAGATAATATTTTGAAAGACGAAATGACCAATATAATAAAATAACTTCAAATTTTCGTAGGGAAACGAGGTAGGTTTTTTGTGGTTAGTGGTTGAAATATTGTCCACGAATACTGTTCCAAGTCACATTCACGGCCGGCCAGTGGCTCTACTCTTCAAACCATGCGAGAAATCTCGTATGCCAGATATCTCGCATGGTTATATCTCGCATGCGAGTTTTAAATGGTATTCTTGAGTGCCATCCGAGATGCAGTGGGTTTATTCGTGAAAGTGACAAATGAGATTTGTCGCATACGAGATTGAGGCGGTGTTGCGGTTTTCTATAAAGCTCTATAGCCAATAGCAACAAAGTATCAAAAGAAAGATGATATTTAATTCCTGATGTTGAATAAGTGGTATGCATTATATACTAGTGCAATAGATAAATGCATAAACCAACGAAGGTAAGAAAATGTAAAAAAACATAAAAAGAATGTCTGGGGACGGAAATGTAATAAAAAACGCATTTATGTAAATAATGAAGAAAAAAATCTACTTAGGGTGGCGTCCCATGATTGCAGAATGGCGTTGCGTTTTGGATAATATTTTCATTTGTTGAAATGTCTAGTGATTTGACGCATTACGGAAAACGCAACGCCATTCTGCAACCATGGAACGCCACACGGAAAAAAAAGTTCATTAAACTTTCTTGAAGTATTACAAGAGTCGGGGA
>CAKNXH010052597.1:4642-17985 GCA_932178445.1 Andricus quercusramuli
GAATTATTAAAATTTAAAATTGTTCAAAATTATTAAAATTCATATTTTGGAAATAGAAGGAAATTCAAAATTGAAGCGTTGAGATTAAAATTTTTCTTTCATTTTCGTCAATTAAAAATTCAACATTATATTTTCTTTCGTTATAAGCAGTTCAATTTGCAACACTTAAAATCTATAAAAAACATGAAATTCCGTATTGGAAATAAGTGTTCAACATGTTAGATTTATGGAATTTTACATGAGAATGAAATTAATAAACATTTCAACCCATAAACAAAATTTGATGGAAGTGATTTTCCGGAAAACGGGTCGCCGTCTTCTTTTACTATTTCCAAGGGTTAAAAAGATTTTGACACGGCAATGGCAATCTCTCACAAATAATGTTGTGGCAAATAATGTTGTGGAAGATGGAAGTAATGCTATGAGACGTAACGGTAATATAACAGATTACTATTACGTTACCACAATTATACATTTTCAGCAGTAAGATTAATTTTCCTTTTTAGAAAAGACGAATTTTCAACGAAATACATGAATTTATAACTAATTGGTGCAATTTTCAAATAAAAAAAAATATTAACTTTCAACAAAATGAATTTTCAACAAAACAGTTTAACTTCACTTTCAAGAACGTACCCCAATTTTTAAACACGATGTTTTATTTTTATGAATTTATTTTATGTTTTGGTCACCTCAAATTTTTAAAAAAATTTACAAATATAAATTAATTAAGAAAAGGAATTAATTAATTATAATTCCAATAAAATATAATAAATTAAAATATCACTTACCTCGCTTACTCCCTGCCATTGTATCTTTTTATGCTGTACTTCACGTGTTCTCGCGTTCGATGATTTTTTAAGAATGAAATATGCTCATCATCCGCTGGACCAAGGATGCAGTCCGATGGAGGTACATTAGTAGAATAGTAGAATAGTAGAACAGTTTTGACCAATGAGGTGCCTGCACAAGCTCTAACAGTCACCTCATTGGCCAAAACTGATATATAATTGTACTAATTTACTTCCATGGGACTCCGCCCTGAATCCGAACCCTTAAAAAATCACGTGACATAAGTGTCACGTGATACACTTGTCCCACGAGCATAAGAATATGCTAAAGAATATGCTCGAACTTTCTGTGCTTATGAGCATTTATGAGTATGTTTGTTGAATTATGATTTAAAAAGTCGCATTTTCTACTTTTATTAATAATAATTACATTATTGAAATTTCGCGGAAAAATGCATCGCTTGAAATTGGAAAGGGTGCTAAATTTAAATGATAAAAGAAATCAAAGTAATAGAAAACATATACCGATTTCTGAATTCTTCTAGGTATACAAACAACCATACAGTTAGAAGATAATAATATTAATGCAAATCAAATTTGGTTCAAAAATATGTTTAAAACGCTTTTTCGTTGTGTTTTCAAGTCAAAAAGGTAAATTTTCAACCAGAGAAATGATTTTTCAACTATAATGATGAATCTTCAACCACAAATATGAATTTTTAACCAAATAGTTAGTTGAATTTTCAACCCAAAAGATTAATCTTCTACCAAAGAAGAATAATTTTCATCAAAGTCCGTGAATTTTCATCTAAAAAAACAAATGAATTTTCAATCAAAATTAGAATAGTTAAAATGTCTGCAAAATGAATGCTCAACCTAAAAAAAGAAGTTTTGAAAACAAAATATTTTTTCATTACAGAAAAATGATTTTTTAACCAAAAACAGAAGAATTACATTTTCAAGTAAGACGAACAATTTTTAAATAAAAAACAAATGAATTCTCAACAAAATAATTCAATTTTGAACTAAAACGAATCGAATTTTCGAGCAAAAAATGAGATTGCAATGGTGCAATCCAAAAGATCAATTTTCGATTAAAAAAAAGAATTTTCAAGTAAACATTATTTTTTTCAATAAAGAAATGAATTCTTAACAAAAAATAGAACAGTTGAAATTTTTACTAAACAGATTATTTTTTAACAAAAAATATTGCATTTCTATCAAAGAAGTTACATTTTCCACAAAAAATGAAATAGTTAAAGTAAATTTTCAACTAAAGTGATGAATCTTCAACTGAACAAAATTTAATTTTTTACCAAATACATTAATCTTGAACTGAAAACATGAATTTTCTACAAAAAATAAAGTACAATAGTTGTCAGTTAGTAAAATAAATTTTCAAACAAAAAACAAACGAATTTCCAACAAATGAATTTTTAATCATAGAAATAAATTTTTAATCAAAAAGATGAAATCTTAACTAATGAGAGTACTCTTTTGCCAAAATAACGACGGATTTTCATCAAATAGTTAAATTTTCAACGAAAACAGATAAATTTTCAACTGAAAATAAAATAGTTACCTTTTCAGTGAAAAAAATTAATCGGCAATAAAATTAAAGTAATTTTTCAACGAAATAGTATAATTTCAACCAAGAAGATTAAATTTCTATCAAACAAGAAAATTGCCGACAAAAAATGAAAGCTATATTTCCAGTTGAAGAAATTAATTCTAAATAACAAAATTCTCATTTTGAACCAAAAAGATCCATTTTCAACTAATAAAATGAATTTTCAACAAATTACATGAATTTTCAACCAAATATTTGAATTTTTAAAGGAATTTTCATCAAAAATTCGAGTTTTCAATAAAGTGCAAGAATTTCAAACCAGATATTTGCATTTTCAGATAAATTTTGAACCAAAAATTTACAAGTTCAATTTTAAGTTGAAGCAAATAATTGTTATGTAGAAAACATAATTTTGAACAAAATAATTACATTTTGAACAGAATAAGAGGGTTTCAACTAAAATGATGAAACATCAACCAAATAAATGAATTTTTAACAAAGTAATTTCAGTTCCAAACTAAGTAGTTGAATTTTCTACAAAAAAGATGAATTCTCAACGAAAAACGTTATATATTGTATTTCAACCACAAAATGGATTTTAATTTTATACCAAAAACAAAAAAATAGTTGAATTCAATAAGAAAATATGAATTTTCAACAAAACTAGAGCCTCATACGCACGCGATCAATTTATTTACATGCAATTATTTTATTTGGAAATGAAGTTCAATAAAATACCATGAAATGAATTTTTACTTTAATAATTTTGACTTGTACACGGCTTCGCATAAATACCATCTTACGATGCAGAATGAATAATTGTGCAACTAACATTTTCATGCAACTTAGGAAAAAAAAACCTATAATATGAAATGTCGGCGCGTACAAATTTTCATCGTAATACACAGTAAATGATCTCGTCTCGAGAAGAGTCCACATGTCAAGCCATTTCGAGCGCACATAGCACTCGGATGGATAACCATCTGCGACGTATACGACCGAGTTGTGTATTCGCTGCGTTCTAACCTCGGTTTTAATTAATGTCGAGCAGGAGGTTTGACGGGAGGGTTTCTTCGACGAATTGCCAAACTCTTCATTTGCTCATGAAAATAATATACATAATTAATAATTCTTGTTAATTTACAAACCAACATAGAAAAGATCATTGGAAAGAGAATCTTAGTTGACTCCATAAACAAATTGTGTCTATTCCTTGAAAAATACCCAAACTCTGAATATGTTTATGAAAAAGATTTAATAGTGAAATACATACTTTGTTGTTTCCGTAAAAAAAATTGAGCCTATTCCTTTGAAAATAGACAAAGTCTGAATATGTTTAGGAAAATTGTTTAAATGATTAATAATCATTATAAATTGACGTATTATCGTAGAAAATAGTCCTCGAAAAGACATGCTTAGTTGCCTCGGATTCGCTGATCAAAATTGTTTAAATATTTGATAATACTTGGGAATTGACAAAGTATCACAGAAAAATAAGCTACCGCAAAGATATTCTTACTTGATTCTGTAAAAAATTTAGCCTTTTCGTTGACAAATAGCTAAACTCTTAATTTGGTTATCAACATTGTTTGAATAATAATAATGATTATTATCATACCATTAAGCCATGCCATTAAGGTATAGATAGTTTAGATTGACCTAGAATTCTCGTGTTATTTATTGAAATGACACGTTCGTTCCGCAACACTGCTCGGACCCAGGTTGCTGATCAATCTCTCTGGCGATCACCCCCAGTAAAGAGTCTCACAAAATTGTCCACATCTTCTGGATGTTGGCACAATTAACATTTTTAAAAAGTTCTCGTAGAATACGTGCTAAACTACCCGGTGCACCCGGGTCGTCCACTCACCACTGTTAGTTATTGTGGATGTTTGCATAATTTGAATTTTGAAAAAGTTCTCGTAGAATACGTGCTAAACTACCTGGTGCGACACACGGTAAACCCGGATCTTCGACTCACCACTGTTAGTTATTTTGGGTGTTAGAACAAATTAAATTTTAAAAACGTTCTTTAGATGACGTCTTCAACGATCCTGGTGCACAAAAGTAAGTGACGGTAACGGTAACTAAGCGGCCAATACCAACTTTCAAAGATATGATACTTTGAATCGTCAACCAAAACAGATTAATTTTCCACCAAATATTTGCGATTTTCAACCATAATAATAAAATTAATTTCAACTTATCGAAAATTTCCTAACTCTGTCAGGTTTTCCCTGGCATTCCCTGACTTTCTGGAATTACCTTACCTGTAGCAATTTTGTAATAAAAAAAAAGTATACGTCTATTTCACTGGAGAATGTTTTTGTAAAAATATATGTAATAATTATGATATGTATTTGTTTAAACAATAAATGTTTTATGTTCTAGAAATGCTCTATCCGAGCTTAAATTCTGAGCATATTTTCGAGATCATTTGCTGAACATAAATTCTTGACTTTGCGACACCTACCGATCAAATTGTGAATTAAAATTCAAATCAAAATTCACGATTAAATGAATTCCCGATTTTTGTCGTAAACGCCATTAATTTCAATGAATTTTAATTTACACATAATCTGATTTCTTGCAAATATTTTTATGCGCTGATCTTGTCTCGGCAAATCAAAAAAAGTTGAGGTTAAAGTACAGAAAGGCGTCTTCGACGCCATTGTATTGTTTCTGCATCCCCAGCTGATTAAATCGGCACGTGTAACAGGAATGTCAAAGGATCTTCTATCCTCCCCACTCTTCGAGTCCCAGAAGCAAGGGCCCGTTGCCACTACTTCCCTTGTGCGGGGCAGTTAGTCCGTTTGGTACCCCTGACCAACAAAGATCTCTTACAATAAAGAAGTCCTGCGATATAGTTCAGGCACAATAAAAAGTATTTAAAGTGATTCTTCTGACCCGTTACAAAATTGGCGATCCTGCCAGGATAGGAGTACACGATCTTGTCTCTACGGAGCAATTTAGAGATCAAACGACCCTATCTTTGGAAGACAATCTGGAAAGCGGAAATCACTACGGTGGTTAAAATCGAGGAACTCCGGACTGTTACTACGGTGCAGCCCGACAACCAGGAAACAGAATTTGCAGTAGTGGCAACGAAATCTCTACGGAGGTTAATATCAAGGGATAAATCCAGGACTCCGGACTGTTACTACGGTGCAGCCCGACAACCAGGAAGCAGAGTTTCAACAAAGAAAAAGTAAGCGAGTTTTTAAAAAAATAAGATAGAAAATTTTTGCTAAGGCGTCGGTATACTGTTGGCATAGCACGACCCCGTAAGCGCAGAATTTATTTCTGAAAAATAAATTATTTAGAAAATAAGCTAGAAAATTTGTGCTCAGACGTTGTTATACTTTTGTAATGAGATGTAATGAAATCACGCAAGTGCAGTGCTTAAAATCAAATAAAATATCATATTGTTACGCGTTCGCGACACTTACACCCGACACTCGCAATCAGGTTTAAAACTGGCTTTCCACGCCTATAGGGAAAATTTAAGTACACACTATCCCACACATACAGACACTTCCACAGATTCTGATAGCTCCATCTCTGAGCCCTGTACGACCGCTCCCACTATGACTTCAGAGAATTCGTCAAAACAAGATCAGGATGTTCTAACACTGATCCTCAACCAACTTCAAATAATCGTTGAGAAACAGGACAGGTTCGAAACTAGCCTCACGACTTTGAACGAAGAAAACCTGAAGCGAGCGGGCGAAATTAGAAGTCTCGCACAGTTTAGCAATGCCTTGGTCACGGAGGATGAATCGAACGACCATCCACAGCATTCCAAGTCGTCTGAAAAGGAAGCATTGTCGCCACAGCACTCCGAGTCATCCGAAAAGGAATCGTCGCCAGACGAGGAAACGCACGATCGCGACCAAACAGCAGGTGGTCCAGAGAGACTCATCTCGCCCGGCGTTCCCCCAAATTCCTTCGCACAGTGTAGTGATCAGTTTCAAAGTGTTCGGCCTATACACCCCGTCCCCCCGGAGAGACCCATCTCGCCCGGCGTTCCCCCAAATTCTTTCACACAGTGCAGTGACCAGTTTCAAAGTGTTCGGCCCATACATTCCGTCCCCCAGTGGTCTAACACTTACCCAGAGCCGCGTGTTCGACTTCAGCCCCCAAATCCCGTCATTCAGTGTACTAGCCAACAGCCGGCATCCCCACGTGAATCTGTGAGATCTAGCAGAATAGGTGAACAGCCCCAAAGTTTCTCCGCGCAGGTCATTGACCAGCAATGTGTTCAGGTCCCAAATTCCTTCTCGCAGTATACTAACCGGCTGCCAGCACCCGCTCATCGCACTTTTCCGAGAAGCAACCCATTGCTACCAGCGATGCACCGAATGGAGAACGTCGAACCGCTTTCCCAGGCCAAAGAAATCATCCGCACGGTCGAGGTTTTAAACGGCCAAGATGATGTTGGCGTACACGATTTCATCAAGACCGTGAAACGCGCGAGGTTAAGATGTTCCCAACCTAGTTTACTACTGGACTACATTTTAACGGAGAAAATAATTGGAAGTGCTAAGAGAGCAATCCGGCACTACCCTATAAGTAGCTACGATGATCTGTACAGCGCTTTAAAAACAAATTTAGCTACTACAACCACTCTGGAAACGTGTCGTAGTAAACTCGAAACTATCAGGCAAAATCATGATTCAGTTCAGTTTTTTAATCAAAGATTTAGAAGTGCGTATAATGAATTGATTTATACAATTCAATCGGAATATTCATCCGGAATAGAGCGGAAATTAGCTCTTCAAATGGAGGAAAAATCTGCCACGAAGAGGTACGTTATGAACTTACGCGATGACATTAGCCATCAAGTGCGACCCTTAAAACCCAAAAGTTTGAACCAAGCTTTACAGGAAGCTCTGGAAGCAGAAGTGTGGTGCAGAGAACGTACGCGTACGAAAGTTTCCATAACACCTCGACCAGTACAACCAAATGTTCTTAGACTACCTATGAGGAACGTAACGGTACCTGCGGCCCGAAATCAACAGCCGCAAATGCGAAATCAACCCTCCGATAGTCCGAACCACGGACTACCTTTACAACAAAGGATGCAAATGACTTGTAACTTCTGTAAGAAACCGGGCCATTTGGAGAAACAATGCTATGCGAAATCAAAGCAACAGGGTTTTCGCAATGGAACATCTCAGAGAAGACCGCCAGAGATCAGGAATATACAGGAGATGGAAGATCTACAAGACCCATTAGAATGTTACGAAGTAACATCACAGGAACAGGACGAAATCGAACGCTACGAAGAATCTGCAGAGTTTCTGCAATCAGCGGACGATTGCAATCCATACATGGAAAGCATTCTGATGGACGCACCTATAGACTACTAGTAGATTCAGGAGCCTCTATTAATCTCATTAAACATTCTGAAGTTCCCATAGAAAGAACACCATTTGAGATGAGGAAACGTTTTGCCATGGGGAGAGATATTAATTATTCTTATCAAGCAGTAAGAATACCATACTTAGGGAAGTCGCATTTATTTCACATAATTGATAATGATTTTCCCTTGCCAGAAGAAGGTATCATCGGCCGACAATTCTTTAATGCATTCGATAAATATCACATAACTAAAGATTTCCTTTACCTTGATAACAAAAAATTACCCCTTTATGAGGACGGAACATTTGTTTCGGGAAACACAGCACAGATAACTCGGATCAAAGTTGTAGAAAAGGATCAAGATGTCTATATAGAAAATCACGACTCAATCCCCGACGGCGTGTACAAAATAGAGAACCAAGAATTAGTTGTACCCTTATATAATTATGGAAATATCCCCTTAAAAATACCAAGCAGTTTGGAGTATGATAAAGTCGATCAAATTAAAGAAACAAGTAGAGTCAGTGTCACTAGTTCGGAAGGAAATCAGGCAAAACGGATACAAGATCTATTAAACAAAACGAGATTGGACCACATAGAAGAAAAAGAACGTCCTTATTTATGGAAAATGGTAGCAGGATACAGTGACATTTTTAACCTTGAAGGAGACCCATTTCCTTGTACCGATTTAGTAGAACATGAAATAATTTTGAAAACCGGCAAGATAGTAAATGTTAAATCTTATCGTCCTCCCCAATGTCACAAAGAAGAAATAAAAACACAAATGCATGACTTGAAAGAAAAAGGCGTCATACGAGATTCGAATTCACCCTTTAATTCGCCGATTTGGGTGGTGCCAAAAAAGGAAGACGCTTCTGGCAAGAAGAAATGGCGCATAGTAATCGATTTTCGAAAGATAAATGAGGACACGGAACAAGATGCATATCCGTTACCCATCATCGAGGACATTTTAGATCAATTAGGAGATGCAAAATTCTTTTCTGCCTTTGACCTCAGCTCTGGGTTTCACCAAATCCGATGAGTGAAACATCAAAGAAATACACGGCTTTCTCGACATCTGAAGGTCATGTTGAATTTAACAGAATGCCCTTTGGACTCAAAAATGCTCCCGCTACCTTCCAAAGGATGATGGACAATGCCCTGAGAGGATTGGTAGGAAACAAATGTTTTGTTTATCTTGACGACATTGTCGTATTCGGTTCAACTTTAAAGGAACACAACGAGAACCTAGTAAGCCTATTTGACAGACTCAGAGAAACGGGATTAAAACTTCAACCTGACAAGTGCGAGTATTTACGCCCAGAACTCGAATATTTAGGACATTTGTTAACTAAGGACGGCGTGAAACCTAACCCCGCAAAAATACAGGCAGTACGAGATTTTAAACCACCACAGAATGTCACCCAAGTTCAGAGCTTTTTAGGACTCGCAGGGTATTATAGAAAATTTATAAAAAATTTCTCTCAAATTTGTAAGCCTCTTACAAATCTCACACAAAAGGAGACACCTTTTGACTGGTCAACGAATTGTCAAGAATCCTTTGACAAAATAAAAGAACTATTATGCTCAGCACCGGTTTTGAGATTTCCAAACTACAAGGAGAAATTCACTTTAACGACAGACGCATCTAATCATGGACTAGGCGCAGTATTATCCCAAAACGGTCATCCCTGTTGTTACATATCAAGGACGTTAAACAAAGCCGAGATCAATTATAATACAACGGAAAAGGAATTGTTAGCGATAGTTTGGGCATGCAAAAGGTTAAGACAGTACCTTCTTGGGAGAGAGTTTACAATCCAAACGGACCATCAGGCGTTAATATGGCTACACAACGTGAAAGATCCCTCTTCACGATTGTTACGGTGGAGATTACGTTTGGAAGAATATCTTTACACTGTCGAACACGTAAAAGGAAAGGAAAATAAAGCTGCAGATTGTCTATCTAGACTATTTCCAGTTCAACAAGAAGAAGATTCCCTACAAAATACAGCAGAAGAAGTTGAGCTGGATGTGGAAAGAGAAGAGGAATTAATAGGACAAGAAGCAGCCGGTACGTCCAGAGAGTTTCCTCGGCGTCGCATGGATGCAGATCAACTTATCTCAGATGAGGAAGGATTAACGGATGGGAGAGAAAATTTGTTAAGAGAATATAAAAAATACATCACAAACAGAATGCCTAGCAGAGAAAATGTTAAACCTAACGCCGGAGGTAATCTCTGGCGCACTATATCCAAAGAAAGGACAGGAATCCAGGATACATCTCAATATAAACTACCTCAATTTAACGAGGCTAAATGGCTGGAGGTATTGGATAGAATAAACCGAGAGGCCATGGCCTCTAAACTAACAATTACACGTTACCACTTCATAGATCCAACAATTACCCCTTTAGAAAAGGTGAAGATCCGGGACTATCTCAACTTCTTGAGCCAAAAGCATGAAGACCAGCAATTTCACACCTGCTACACACCACGAGCAGAGCTCACTCAAGAAGAAAAATGGGAAATTATAAAGGAATCTCATGGATCTATTACGGCACAACATTTTGGGGAGAACAAAACTATTGAAAGAGCTAGAACTCTTGGAGAATGGAAAAATATGGAACAAGAAATCATCCACTACATCAAACGATGTCCCGTTTGTCAACTACAAAAAACGGTTAGAATTAAAAGACAATGTCCAGCAATTATTCCAGACACGCCTGTCAACCCCAACGATAAAATAGCCATGGACATTTTCGGACCTTTACCCTTGACACTTTCAGGAAACGAATATATTCTCAGCATCCAAGATATGCTCACAAAGTACTTAATCTTGATACCTCTTAAGAATGCGGCATCTGAAAGCATTATAGAAGGGTTATTCGATCACTACATATATCTATTCGGAGCACCAAAGAATATCTTAACAGATCAGGGACAAAACTTTGTATCTGAACTGGTACAGAATTTTGAAAATCTATTCAGGATTAAGCACATAAAAACCACAGTTTATCATCCACAAAGCAATGGAGCACTCGAAAGAGCCCACTCGACTATTAAAAATTTACTGAAAACCAGCATTGAAGATCATAGCACTGAATGGGATCAAAATTTAAAAATAATTTGTATGGCATACAATACTATGAAACATGAAGGCACCGGATACTCCCCCTTTCAACTGACCTTTGGGAGAGATGCAAATTTGCCCTCGATGTTAAGCACCACGCCAAATGTCAGGTACGAGGAATTACTCAATCTATGGAAAAGAAAGCATGAACACTATCTCCAAAAGGCAAAAGAAAAAATAGAGATACAAAAAATCAAATACAAAAAGTTACAGGATTCAAAAATCTCTATACCACAAGTTATCTTCGAGCCTGGGGACCTGGTCAAGTTTATTAATAACCATCCAGAGAACAAACTTTCTCCCTCCTGGAAAGGCCCAGCAGTAATTACAGAGAGACAGGAGAACAATAATTACACAATCCTGTTTAACGACAAGCGAACTAGAATACATTCGAATCAACTGATGCCCTATTACCAATGATGTTTCAGATGATGGCCCTAATCTTATTATGGATATTGAAGATCATATCGGCTGAGGTCATCACAACTGACCTAAGCGGGGTAACTATTTACTCGGAAGAATTAGGGCAGGCTCAACTCTATCATGACACCTGGAATATGATACTAGGAGTAGAGACCAACGAAATAGACGAGCGATATGAGTCATTGCAACACATTTTCGCATCCGTCTCGCATCAATGTGATGACTGTTTAGAACAATTTGAGCTGAATTTAATAAAATCAAGAATACAGCGTTTGAACAATCAGAGAAATCTTTTAAACCAACTTCTAGGCAAAACGCGAGCTAAAAGAGGGTTTTTTAACTTCATAGGCGATGTATCGAAAACACTTTTTGGTACTCTAAGTGAAAACGATATGAAATATATCAACGAAGAGCTAGATAAACTGTTCAATGACAACAAAGTCATGTCACAAAGTATTTCTAATCAAACTAAGATTATAAAAGTATTGTTGAATTCAGCCTCTACCGATTTTAAGACCCTTGAAATACACAGTCGAGAAAATAATAATCGCATCAATCAAATAGTTAACGGAACAAACAGAAATACAAAAAATATAGCCATCTCAAACCAAATGACGATTTGCATGATGATAGTTGATGAATTGGGTGAAGATATCAACTTACTGATAAATGCGATAAATGACGGAAAAAACGGAATAGTCCATCCTCAGCTCCTAACACCAGCAATCCTGATAATGGAGATGAAAGAATTCGAAGAAAAGTTCAACGTCAAATACACTATCCCTTTAAAACAGACAAACTTCCAGCATATCGTCGACGTCTCGACAGTCAACGTGGCTATCACAAAGAATAGATTTGTTTATTCCATCCACATTCCTATCCCAGAAACCGAAATATATGAAATTAAACACTTCATTCCTATTCCCAAACAAATTGGTTCAGTTTTCCTTGCCATAATTCCTGACTACGAATACTTATTGATGGGACAGGGGCACACTACATACGTACCTACAGATAGAACAATATTAGAACTATGTAAAAATTATGGTCAGATGAAAATTTGTAAACGAACGCAACCCACATATTTAATGTCAGAAACTAATAGCTGCGAGAATAGCATATTACGGATGAATGTAAAGACAATCAAGGATGAGTGCAAATATTCCCCCTTTAAAATTATGAACATCGCTTTTATACCACTTATGAATGGATACATTTTAATACCCCACGAACCACTAGAGGTTGATGCATTGTGTGAATCAGGTCATGATAAAATTAAAATCCAGGGCCCTACGAAGATTGTTAGTAAGGACAAATGTATATTGAACGGATTAAATATTATATTAAAATTAAGCTCTACCGACACAATAACAAGAGAAATAAGCTATAGGAAAAATATTTCATTACCATATACCGACAAACAATTAGATTCTATAAAAGACAAGCTGATACCGTTGACACAAGAAATTAGGCCTCTGAATTTAAATAATTTAAAACAATCAGTCGACGACATCGAAAATGCAATAGATAAGGTCACTAGAGACAGAAGAACGCGAACCTGGACAGAACAGGCCACCAGTTGGCTGCAGTACTTAGGATATACAGCAATTGCTGCAATCATAGTTTTTATGTGTTACAAATGTGGAATCTTCGCCCGACTTCGTGAATGCATTCCTAAAAAGATTTGTATATTTTGCGTAAAAACCCAGGTCACCGCAACACCAACAGTGCATTACACTGTCGCTCCTACTGCACCTACTGCAGAGATAAAAGATGTAGATCGTAGAATTAAGACTACTAATGTTAAAATAAAATCTAGCAAAAAAGTTTAGAGACTAAACCTAATCTAAGAAGGGGATTGTAACAGGAATGTCAAAGGATCTTCTATCCTCCCCACTCTTCGAGTCCCAGAAGCAAGGGCCCGTTGCCACTGCTTCCCTTGTGCGGGGCAGTTAGTCCGTTTGGTACCCCTGACCAACAAAGATCTCTTACAATAAAGAAGTCCTGCGATATAGTTCAGGCACAATAAAAAGTATTTAAAGTGATTCTTCTGACCCGTTACA
>CAKNXH010052598.1:0-14162 GCA_932178445.1 Andricus quercusramuli
ATAGTAGAAGAAAACTTCCCATTATTAGAAGATGGAATAATAGGATTACCATTCTTCCACAAATACCCCAGATATGCTATCACAAAAACTGATTTGATAATCGACAAATGGAAACTACCATTGCATTTCGAGGGAGACTACCTACCCGGAAACTCAACAAAAATCTGTGAAATCAAAGTACCCGATGAAGAAAATCAAATAATTTGGATAGAAGACCAAAAAGAAATTCCTGATGGGCTATACACGATATACAATAATAAGGTATAAATACCATATTATAACTATTCCCAAAAACCCATCAAAATACCAGAGGATATTAAATTCAGCAGAATTACGTCTGTAAGATCACGAGACGTAGATCTTGTCCAAAAAGGGGGTGATTACCCTTCAAACTACTTCAAACGATTGGAAAAACTTCAAAATTGCCTGAACCTAAAACATATTGAACCAAAAATTAGAGAACGGATAAAAGAAATAGTGACTCAATACTCAGAAGTCTTTACTTTAGATGGAGACCCCCTACCCTGTACACAGGAATTCGCACTTAACGAAACAAGTGAATTACTGAAAAAAGGTATAATAAGAGAGTCCCAATCACCTTTCAATTCACCACTATGGATAGTCCCTAAAAAAGGAGGAAAGCTTAGAATGGTAGTAGATTATCGTCAGATTAATAAAGACACCGATCAGGATGCATACCCTCTCCCGGTAATAGACGATATTCTCGACCAGTTGGGAAATGCAAAGTTTTTCTCAGCCTTCGACCTTAGTGCAGGATTCCACCAAATCCCCATGAAGGAAGAGTGCAAAAAATATACAGCATTCTCTACTATACAAGGGCATTTTGAATAAAATAGGATGCAATTTGGTCTAAAAAACGCACCCGCTACCTTCCAACGTATGATGGACAATGCGTTCAGAGGACTAATTGGGAAAGAATGTTTCGTTTACATTGACGATATTGTAATATTTGGAAAAACATTAGAAGAACATAACAAAAATTTAGTAACTGTCCTGGAAAGAATAAAACAATTAGGCTTGAAATTAGAACCATCAAAATGTGAGTACCTGCGTCCAGAACTAGAATATCTAGGCCACCTGATCACAGCAGAAGGAGTTAAGCCAAACCCTATTAAGATCAAAGCAATCCAAGAATTCAAGCAGCTGAAAACACCTAAAGACGTGCAATCATTCTTAGGATTAGCTGGATATTATAGGAAGTTTATAAAGAACTTTTCATCTATAGCTAGACCACTCACCAGGTTAACTCAAAAGGACACCATTTTTGATTGGACTCCAAAGTGTGAAGAAGCATTTAAAAATTAGAAAAACACATTTACAACATCACCAGTATTGAGATTCCCCGATTTTAAAGAAGTATTCACTCTAACAACCGACGCATCGAATCAAGGATTAGGCGCAGTGCTATCCCAGGCCGGACATCCTTGCTTATTTATTAGCTGAACCCTTAATAAAGCAGAAGAAAATTACAGTACCTCAGAAAAAGAACTCTTAGCTATAGTATGGGCAATGAAAAGGTTACGTCAATACTTGCTAGGAAACAAGTTCAAAATCCAAACTGATCACAAAGCACTCATTTGGTTACACAATGAGAAAGACCCTAGCTCGCGACTCTTACGATGGCGATTACGGCTAGAGGAATATAAGTATGAAATAGAATATGTTGAAGGAAAGGAGAACAAAGCAGCAGACTGCTTATCCAGACTATTTACAATCTACGCCAGCGACATTCTACAACAAGCGCTAGACGGAATAGATTTGACTACCGACGATAAGCTATCAGACAGCGAAATTTTGGGTACGCCGGTTAAACGCCCCACTATCATCAAGAATGAAATACTACAAGAAAAAATTGAAATCCCATTCAGAAGAATGTGCGAATCAGTAGAAAGTAACGACGATCCCAATAATTCATCTGGATCCGAAACACCTCAACAAAATGAACTTTACAACGATTTTATGACATGGCGATTGAACCCAACGCAAGGAAAATTGAAAACAAAACCCAACGCCGTCGGAAAACTCTGGAAAGTAATAAATAAAGAAGACATGCCAAAATATAATGAAGAGGATTGGTTACGGAAACTAGGCTGGTTCATCGATGAAACTATGAGCAAAAAACTGACATTGATAAGATTTATATTCGGTGACCCACTATTTACACCAATAGAAAAGGAACTGATACAGGAAATGATGGAATACCTATCTAACTTGTATCCCCACTTAGGATTTCATATATGCTTTAACAATACCCGAGAATTAACGAAAGAAGAAAAAACTAATATCGTTAAAGAAGCGCATGCGGAACATCTTGGGGAAAAGAATACCATTGAAAAAGCGAAGAAAATAGGACAATGGATAGGTATGGATGAAGACATTAAAAAGTACGTCAAAACATGCCCCATCTGTCAACTCTAAAAAACTACAAGAATCAAGAACCAGGCTGAGGGGATTATACCAGAAATTCCTCTGAAACCCAATGAAAAAATAGCCCTAGATATATACGGCCCATTACCCGAAACAGTAAAAGCTAACAAATATATTTTGAGCCTACAAGATAGGTTAACCCGGTATACGGTGTTAATCCCGATGGCTAATGAGACCACTAGTTCAATAATAGAATGGCTGCTCGATCACTACATCTACATCTTTGGAGCACCCAAAACAATCCTAACAGACCAGGGACAAAACTTTCTATCAGAAATGATGCAACAGTTTGAAGAAGCATTACACATCACTCATGTAAAAACAACAGCTTTTCATCCGCAGTCCAACGGTAACATCGAAAGAATGCACTCCACCCTAGGGAACCTAATCAAAACAAGCATTTCAGGAAGAAACAATGAATGGGATGACAATTTGAAATTTATTAACTTTGCAATCAACACAATGAAGAACCAAACAACAGGATTTTCACCCTTTGAACTTATGTTTGGAAGAGAAGCTAACATACCCTCATCGGTAGCGTGTTCACCAACTTTGACGTATCCGGAACTAGTGAGAAAGCGGAAAAAGAAACACGAAGACAACCTACGAAGGGCTAGAGAAAGAATAGAAATAGAAACAGAAAAAACGAAGAGGAGACTCGACGAAAATATCACTCACAAACACCCCCTATACAAACCAGGAGACACAGTAAAAATCATTAACAATACTAAGTCTAACAAACTAGACCCCTCTTGGAAAGGCCCTTTTTAAATTATTGACTACTTAGACAATAATAATTTACGAATACGAAATAAGGACAAAATTATCCGAATTCATATAAATCAGACAATGCCCTATTTCACAGACGATAATGACACCCTTCTGGACCCTCCTGCTGGCCCTAGCACCGATCATCAGTGCTAACTATACCCTCGAAAAAATTCAAGGGAACGTCTACATCGAGGAAATCTCTAAATCACACTTGTTTCATGAAAAGTGGAAAATGGTTGTAGCTATCAATATGACATCCATCGAAAACCGGATTAAAGCCATCGACACCACCATTACTATGGCAGAACTAGCCTGTAACAAGAAATGCACACCTTATTATGAACTCCAATTGGTTAGGAACCGCTACAATAGACTAACTAGTAAAAACAATATCCTGCACAAGTTATTAGGCAAACAACGTCAAAAAGAGGATTAGCGAATTTTGTGGGTGATATATCCAAAACTCTGTTCGGAACATTGAGCGAATCCGACCTGAAACAAATTAACACCGAATTCGACACAATTTATACAGATAACAAAAACATAGCTAGCAACAAAGAATAGTTTTGTCAACTCAAAATTAGTACTAGCAGCAATATTATTAGATGAAACAAACGAAGATATTGAAACAGCGATCAACACCATAAACGACGGAAAGCATGGGATAATACACCCCCAAATTTTAACACCAAAGATGTTGAAAGAAACCATAAAAGAATTCGAGACAACTCAACGTACGCGCTACCATTTTGACAATGAAGAAGAAAACTACCAGCACATCATAGACATCAGTACCGTCTCCGTAGCAGTAATCCAAGGCCTATTTACATACATACTGGAGATACCGGTAATTGAGAAAGAAGAAGGTTCCTTGCAAAGAATAGTCCCTATCCCTATACAAGTAAATAAAGTCCACATATCAATAGTCCCCGACTATGACATGATCATTAAATACAGAGACTCTTACGTGCCCACCGACAAACAGACCATTGATAAATGTAAACAGATAGATGTATATAAAATATGTAGAAGAAAGCAACCTAATGTCAAGTTAATAGATAGCGAATCTTGCGAAGCCAGTTTACTTAGAAGATACTCGGAAACCAAATGCAATCAGTCACCTTACCTGCTACACAAGGAAACTTTCATACCTATAATAAATGGTTATATTATAGTACCCTCCAAACCATTAGACTTAGACATAAGTTGCGAAGGTTCAGTTAAAACAGAAAAAATTTCCGAACCTCAAAAAATTACAGGATTTGGATGCAAAGTGTATAACAGCTACGATACTCTGGAATTAGAAAAATCATATGAAACTCATATGACACAATGGTTAAATGTAACATACGAGGTAAATTTTGAACAAAAAGACATTGACAGCTTAGAACAAAAATTAGTACAACTTCCAAAACAAATATCACACGAAGAACTTGAGCAAGACAGAATTAGCCTAGACGACACTGAAAATATCTTACATACTATTGACACCCACAGACGGCTCAGTACTTGGAAAGAAAATAGTTTAGAATGGTTACAATATTTAGGTTACGCTGCATTAGGAGTAGGAACTCTGTATACTTTAGGTAAATTAGGCATCCTCGATTGCATAAAGGAATGCTTTCCGAAAACAATTAAATTATTCAGTAATAGAAATAAAGTAATCCACCAATCCCATATTGTAACGTACCAAACCCAACCAACTCCCGAATCATTGTCAAACTACGAAACATGTAGCATAGTTCAAAAAACCAAACCTTTGAAGATAAAAAACAAAACTTAGAGACTAAGTTCAATCTAAAAAGGAGGTTGTTACGAGCCGACAATTACCCCCACTCTACGCCTAATTAGCATATATAAAGCGCCGCCTCTCTGAGGAGTTTAGTTCTAGACCTGTACTCATAATCGCAAATAAAGCGCTCGAAGTCAGAGATTGACTTCGAGCTTACACAAAAAAGTCAACTAAGCATTTTTACGCTTAACAACTACTTCAAGAAAAAAATTCACATTCATATATTTTATTCCATATAGAAAATTAGAGGAATATTTCAAATACCTGTTTTATTTCAGAAAAACATATTCACAAAAAGGAAGATTGTTTGAAAAATGATTTTCTCTGTTGTTTATTTATTGTTTCTTCGTAACTAAAAAGCCAAAGCAAAGTTGAAAATTTCAGAAAAAAACGCCTTTTGCTAGCAATTATCTAAGGGAAGATAGTTATAAACAATAATACATTTTTCGAACAATCGTGTTTGTTAACTGGTCTTTACATTGTTATTAAAGTAAAAACAAACAACTAGATTTTATGAAAGGTTCTAGTTAACCGATTTAGCTTTTTAAAGTCTTAAATTATTTGTAATAAGACGTACTTTCACATTACCATGAATCTTAAGAAATTTTTCTATTCTTTTTAATCATTCCAATATTCTTGGAAAACTTATAAACTTTGTTCAAAATCTTCAAAAAATAACATTTTTTTAAATTATTCCAAATTTTTAATTATTTTGAATCTTTTCAAATCTTTTAAACCTTTTAAATATCTTTCAAAATGATTCAAATTTTTCCTAAAATTGGTAACTAGAAAAGTGGAATTATCAACAAAACAGTTAATTTTCAACCAAGAAAGATGACTTTCCTACCGTAAAAGATGAATTTTCTACCAGAAGACGAATTTTTAACGAGTTGAATTAAACAAAACAAAACGATTTGAAAAAAAAAAAATTGAATCCTCAAAAAGATGAATTTTCAATACAAAAAGATGAATTTTAAACAAAATACTTGAATTTTCAGCTAAAAATTGAATCGTTACATTTTCTGTTGAAAAAATCATTTTCAACATATAAAAATTAATTTTCAAGTAGTCGTATTTAACCAAAAAAGACAAATGTTAAAAAAAACGAATTTGAGAAAAAAGTTAACTTTTCAACCAAAAAGGTGAATCTCACATAAAAACAGAATTTTTAACAAAGTATTTGAACTTTCAACCAAAAAAGGTAAATTTTCAACAAAAACTATTAATTTTCCACCAAGAAATTTAATTTTCTACAAAAAAGGTCAATTTTTGACAAAATACATCATTTGTTAACAAAATTGTTGAATTTTTGAGCCAAAAAGACGAATGATCTACCAAGCAGTTGAATTTTCAACCCTAAAATATGATTTTTTAACCAAAAAGTTTATTCCTCACCAAATAGTTGAATTTTTAACCAAATAGTTCATTTTTAATCAGACAGTTAAATTTTACACCAAAAGTTATGAATCTTGATCAAAAAAATTAATTTTCAATAAAATAGTTACATTTTCAACTAAACGGTAAACCTTCATTAGAAATAAAAATCAAATTTTCAACCAAGTCCTTCAAGTTTTACCCGCGCAAATGAATTTTTAATTAAGTAGGTCAGTTTCTTAACAAAGTCTTTCTATCAAAATTTGTAAACAAAATATTCGAATACTCAAGAAAAAAAGAGTGCCTGGTAAGAGATAAGTTTTTCAAAAAAAAAAACAAAAAAATTGAATTTTTACAACCAAAAATTTTCAGCTTGACTTTTCAACAAAAAAATATAAGTTTTAAATAAGAAGTACATTTTCTATCAAGATACTGGAATTTTCAATCTAAGAAGACGATTTTTCAACAAAACAGATGAATTTTCAATCAAACAGTTGCCATTTCATCTAAGAAAGATGGAATTTCTATTAAAATAGATAAATTTTTTAATTAAACCAACTTTTCAAAAAAATAGTTGAATTTCTACCCAAAAAAATTCCAGTTTGACTATTTAACAACTAAATATGAGTTTTAAATAAATTTTATTCAAGATTTATTATAATAATTTTTTTGTATTTAATTTTATTTCACCCGTCTCTGAAACTGAAAATCTTCAAATTTTAGGGTAATAAACTCCATCCGAATTTATTTCTAAACTGGAACCAAAAGGGACAACAGCTTAATTTTACTGTCGGGAACCCCCGTAATAAAGTTTACGATTCTATTTACAATGTCCAGTTTAAATATCTTAGGTACGGTAGCCTTCCGAAATATAATCCCAGGCGAGAGAAGCTAGCGAGGGGTATCTCGCGTAGCCCAATGGTGGGGGTATACTTAGCAGGTAGGAAAATGCGAGACGGGAATCGGCCTTAATTTTTCTGTCGGGAATCCCCGTAATAAAGTTTACGATTCTATTTACAATGTCCAGTTTAAATATCTTAGGTACGGTAGCCTTCCAAGATATAATCCCAGGCGAGAGAAGCAAGCGAGGGGTATCTCGCGTAGCCCAATGGTGGGAGTATACTTAGCAGGTAGGAAAATGCGAGACGGGAATCGGCCTTAATTTTTCTGTCGGGAATCCCCGTAATAAAGTTTACGATTCTATTTACAATGTCCAGTTTGAATATCTTAGGTACGGTAGCCTTCCAAGATATAATCCCAGGCAAGAGAAGCAAGCGAGGGGTATCTCGCGTAGCCCAATGGTGGGGGTATACTTAGCAGGTAGGAAAATGCGAGACGGGAATCGGCCAGATAGTTGCGATGGGATTTATCAGCGTTATAAAACGGAATTCCAGTTTCTGGCCGCACGGTTGAATATTTTGGTCTGATATTTTGCATACCTCATCTAACTAATATTCTCTTTTCGGGTAAAGAGCCGGTTTTTTGAAAAAATGTTTAGATTTAAAATTATAAACAAAAAGAAAAGAAGAATAGAGAAAAAATGCAGTGACGCTGAGTACTAGGTGAGTTTGTATTTTCGATGCGTGTGCCTCGACCCAGACGCCCCGTCGCGCGAGTGGAGAGACTCGAGCGCGTCGAATTACCGGAACGAATCACCCTCCTCATTGTTATGAGATGCAGGCCGGTTCAAAAAAATAAAATTATGAAAGCAGTGCGTGATTTAATTTTAATTAGCAGAAATAGTTTATTCATATAATTTCAAGAGAGTGGAAAAAAGATTCATGAAAATCGGTTAATATTTGCCTCAATAATGGAAATGTTGAAGTGGACACGATAGCATTTCGTTCCAAAGGTATACACTTTACACTCTCTACAGCCTTCAATTTTGCCCCAATCCGCAATCAGTTTTTTTAAAATTGAAGAGCGCTAAATTTCCAAGAAAACCTCAGTCAGAGATTATTGCATCTTCATTTTTTATGTATTATATGTTTACTCGAAGTACGAGAAAATCGAGATATTCCATTCTGTATTCTTCAATAGCGGTTTGCATGTAATGAAGATCATCTTAAATCGACGCAAGAGTACTCCCAGAATGCAAATAATCTGATTATTGTCATTAATTAATTTTGTCAATAATTATTATAAACAAATGACATTAACAATCAGCCACAAAGTGTAATGTACGTTTGTTGGGAAAAATTTGTTTTCGGATGAGTATACTTTACATTATAGTGAGAGTGACTGTTAGTCACAATGTTTATGAAACATCAACAATTGTAAACTTCATAAACAATTTCTTGCACAAATTTGGAATTTGGTTCTTCCTTTACTATCTGAAATTACGTCGATATTCGGAAAAGTGATCTATAAACAAATGAAATAAGTAAATCTAAAACTTTGTCCGGAAAAATTTGTTATTATTCAATTTTAAATATTGAGATTCTCAGGTATTTAACAATATTGTATTTTTTATTGAAAAAATGTGTGAGTGATTGTCAGTAACAATTTCCAGAAAACATTATACACAATTGTTTTGGGAAATTGTGGAATTTGCGCTTTTTCAATTTCGGATATAAAAATAATAAAACCAGGATTAAGATTGCAATTATATATATATATATATATATATATATATATATATCCCGGACGAACCCCCATTCGGTTTCGGTTTCGATTCCCTTGGAATAGAACCGAAGGGCTTATGACAAAGCCACCGAAAGCGTCCTCGGGTTGCGGATAGAGGGTCCCCGTACCAAGGGTTTCTGCTGAATATGGGTACAATAATTAATAAGCAGTCGCGGACAATTGTCCAGGGATGGTCCCGAAGGAATAACCCCTAAGCGAAGGTGTGCGAACCGTGCCGAAAGCTGCATGGCACCTGGGTGAGGTGTCTTTAACGGTGACCCTGGGATATCGGGCGATGTCTCAGAGTAATAGCCTTATCCTTGCACACGGGGCTCTACAAGGATGGACGAACCCTTTCCCTAGCTGCTCGTGGGAACAACAATGAAACCAAAAAACCACCAAAATGTTGTAGATGCGGTTCAAAACGATCGAACGCGCAGAGCACCCGACAATGGATCGGCAAACAATGCCGATCATCCTAGAGTTCGGGGTGCTGAAAATAATTTAGATGGAAACACAACGACGAACCGGCGAAACGCCCACATTGAGTGGACGGATCAACTTAAGAATGATGTGTTAGACTGCTACGATGCCAGTATTATCCCTGTTCGTGGAGGCTTTATGGCGCGTATGCATACTCTGTGGTGCCAGAAACACCCAGAGCTTCAACACGTTTCGCATCAGTCTTTGCGAAATCAAGCCGACTACCTCCGCAAAAATGGATATGTACGCGGAGCGCTTCCTCAACCGCTGCTTGAACAAGCTGCAGACGAAGATGAAACGACATTAAGACCAACCGCAGAAAGTAGGCACCTTCTTGAAGATGATGGCAATTTCAGTACAAGGAGGAACATCAACATGCAAGTTCCTCTTAAGCCCCAAGATCTGGCTGAAATGGATGCCTCCCTTTGTGGAGATATCTCGCAAGAGTCCGACCTCTGGACCATCAATTGCTCAGTTTATGGTGCTGCGAGAGCTTTGGCTGATTCAAATCGAAGGCTCAAACCGACGATGGATCAAAAGACAAGAAGACGCTTGCATCAACTGAACAAGAAAATTGGATGGGCAAGACAGAATGCGTCCCGTGTTCAATGTGTGATTGACTACATAACATCTGGTAGACCGTTCACGGAAAGGGTTCGAAAGTTCGCCCAAGAACTAAGGACCTTGAATCACACACTAAACAAGTCAAAGCTGCTGACAATCAAGCAACATATTGTTGACAAAATAAGGCTGTTATCTGACGCAAGGAGGAGGATACAGAAGAGGGAGAGATGGATCAGAGAGAATCAACAGTTTCTCGCTGACCCATCGCGCCTCTTCAGTGATCCCCCTGTTTTTGTAAAAAATCCTTTCAAGCCCAAGGAGGTAGAGACTTTTTGGAGAGAGGTGTACAAGATCCCGAAAACACTAGAGTTGAAGGAAGATACTGACAATATCATCCGCTTCAAGGAGTTTTGCGACAGCCTCATAAAATCTGAGGAGGAGTGCCCATCAGTCACTGCCGAAGAGGTGAAAAAAGCACTTAGAGGCACGAAGAACTTTTCCGGTGCTGGACCAGATTGTATCAAGAACTTTTGGTGGAAGAAGTTTACTTCTACACACCAACATTTGGCCCGCATATTCACCTCATATTTAAAGTCGGAGATGCCCATTCCGCAGTGGCTAGTGTTAGGACGCACTATACTCCTACCGAAAAAAGGCGACTTGTCCAAACCAGAGAATTACAGGCCAATAACTTGTTTGAACACACTATATAAGATTTTTACAGCTATTCTAAACAACAGGATTGTTCGACGAATTGAGCCTGTATGGCGAGAGATGTACGAACAACGTGGCTCGAAAAAAGGTGTAGCAGGCTGTCGAGAGAACCTGCTGATTGACAGGTGTGTCTGTAAAGACGCTACATTCCATCAGCGCGTCCTGTCAATGGCCTGGATTGACTACCGGAAAGCTTTTGATTCAACCTCTCATAGACTTATCATCTGTCTGTTGGAAAGCTTGAAGGTACATCCACGCATAGTGAGATGCATAGAGAGATTGATGCCTCTTTGGAAAACTAGATTTACCATCTCATCTAGGAATTATCGTCTGACGACGAACAACGTCACCTTCCAGAGGGGCGTCTTTCAAGGGGATAGTATGAGCCCTTTGCTTTTTTGCATCACACTTTTGCCTCTATCTCTTGCACTACGAAATTCTCCTGGATACCTCTGTGGCGACACTAATCAGCGTGAGCATAAGGTCACTCATGTATTCTATATGGATGACCTGAAGATCTATGCCGCTGGTAAAAGCAGACTTCAAACTGCTTTAAATATCGTCAAGAACTACACAGGAGAGATTGGGATGGACTTTGGTTTGGACAAGTGTGCCAAAATTCATTTGAAGAAAGGAAAGATTACTGGCGTTCCCAAGGACCCTGAGCTTGTGGATATAAGTGTTATTAGACATCTTAACACTGGAGAGACCTATACATACCTGGGCGTGCCTCAAAGCCGCATTCAGGACGTAACATCAGTGAAGGAGTCTCTCCGAAGCAGATACAAGCATCTTCTTCGACAGATTTGGTCTTCCAATCTGTCGGCGTTGAACAAGGTATCTGCGACTAACATGCTTGCCGTCCCGGTTCTACTCTACTCGTTTGGGGTGGTTCAATGGACGAAGAACGAGCTTAAGGACCTTGATGTCACCACGCGTAAGATCATGCATATGCATAAAAGCTTGCATATCAATTCGTCAGTTCCGCGATTATACATTTCACGCCAGCAAGGCGGACGCGGACTTCTGAATCTCCAGTGTCTTCATAACCGAATTGTTTTGAGTACAGCTTACATCGTTGCGAATGGCAGAGATCCTCTCCTAAAGATGGTCAGAAACCACGAGATGATTGGCGAAGGGGCGTTCCTTTACAAAGCCGCGGAGCAAGCTGCCGAGACCCTTGGCCTGAATTTTAACATCAGAAGTGAGGAAAGTGCATTACTCCATCTAGATGCTTCACGTCTAAAAGCCGAAGTAAAGAAAGCAGAGGTTGGAAAATTTCACCAAGAGCTACTCGACAAGCAAATGCACGGAAACTTTCACAGAAATGTAGAAAAACAGTCCTTGTCGAAGGAGCAAACTTTTGCTTTCCTCAAATCATCAGGGCTCAATTCAGGTACAGAGGGCTTTATTTTCGCATGCCAGGACGGTGTAATCTCCACCTTAGCATACCGCGCCCGCATTTTATGTCAAGAAGTTCCCAGTGATAGGTGCAGAGCGTGTCATGCACACGCTGAGTACCTAGAACATATACTATCGGGGTGTCCGACCCACGCAGGAACAACGTATATCTATAGACATAATGCGGCCCTAAGAGTACTTTATTACCACCTTTGTCGCTCTTACGGTGTTGGTCGCGACCCTGCCCTGCCGAACGCTCCAAGGGATATAGAGTCAATTGTCCGAAACGAGAAGTGCCAGATTTTCTGGAACTACGATTTTCGGGCAGCAGTCTCCGTTGCGCACTCGAGGCCTGACATTGTTCTCCAAGACTTCGAGAAACGAAATATATTCGTGATCGAATTCTCGGCTCCATCCGAATACAACATCACTGCAAAGGAGAAAGAAAAAGAGGAGAGATATCAAGACCTTAAAAGAGAGCTGCTTCGACTGTACCCAAAATATTCGGTACGAGTGATTGTTCTTGTGATAGGTGCTCTCGGAGGTGTGAAATTATAGCTGGTTCGTAACCTTAAAGCCATACCCGCGTGCCAAAAATATGCCAAGGCTCTTGCGAGATGGATGCAGAAAGCTGTCATCCTTGGGTCGCTTCGTGTCCTCAAGACACACGAGGGTTTCGCCGGCCTGTCGTTGTGATTTCGTCGTGCCCTGTGACCACCCATCTCGCGGATGTGAGACGTGGCCATAGGTGTATTTTACCGCGGTTCTACTGGGGGCCATTGACATTTTTTCAAGATGACAGTTGCTCTTAGTGGTACCCTGCGGTGGTTGTTTAACTTTTTTTTTAATTATATATATAGTTAAAAGTTTGTCATAAGGACAACCGCAGGAATTCGCCGGGAGCGGGTGCTAATCTAAAAAAAAAATTGCACCCGCTCCCAGCGAAATCGCGGTAAAATTTCAGCTGTAACCACGTCTCACGACCATGAGATGGGTGGTTACAGTCTGCGCGAACTCAATACGATGATCCGGCGAAAGTCTCGTGCACCCTGAGGACACGGAGCGACCCAAGGACGACCGCCTTCTGCATTGTCCCTGCAAGTGTCTCAGCATTTTGTTGACAAGCACGGATGCTTTCCAGGCTATTAACAAGTGAAACCTTGGCACCTCCAAGAGCGCCAATGATCAGGACGATTAGCTTAACAGAATATTCCGGGTATAACCGTCGCAACTCCGTCATAAGGTCTTTAAACCTTTCTTTCTTTTCTTTCTCCTTCGCTGTGACGTTTTTGTCCGCTGGTGCCGAAAATTCGATAACGAACATGGTTGTTTTCTCGAAGTCAAGGAGAACTATGTCAGGCCTCGAGTGCGCAACAGAAACAATTGTCGAGAATATGAAGTTCCAATATATGCGGCACTTCTCATTCTCGACAATTGACTCTATTTCTCTAGGGGCGTTCAGCGGAGAGGTATTTGGGCTAATGCCGTAAGAGTGACAGAGATGGTAATAAAGCACTCTCAGTGCCGCATTGTGCCTTTGGATGTAGGTTGTTCCCGCATGAGCTGGACAAGTAGATAGTATGTGTCCTAGATGCTCGGGGTGTTCATGACACGCTCTGCAGCTATCATCGGGAATATCTTGGCTCAAAATGTGGCGACGGTATGCTAGAGTGGAAATGACACCATCTTGACATGCCAAAATGAAGCCCTCTGTGCCCGACTTCAATCCGGGTGATCTAAGGAAAGCAAACGTCAGCTCATACGACATCGACTGATCTTCCACATTTTTGTGGAAGATGCCGTGCATCTTCTTGTCGAGGAGCTCTTGGCGGAAGTTTTTCTCCTATGCTTTCTTAATCCGGGCCTTCAGGAGTGAGTATTCAAGATGGATAAGATTTGATGCATTTCGCTCACCCCTGATATTGAAGTCAAGGCCGAGTGTTTCAGCAGCCTCTTCTGCTGCTTTGTAAAGAAACGCCCCTTTGCCTAC
>CAKNXH010052599.1:0-20433 GCA_932178445.1 Andricus quercusramuli
GACTTGCCGCAGTTTTGCCATTTTCACAAATACATAAAATATTTTATAGGGGTAGAGATGCCGCTTGCTAGGCTTGCCGCAGTTTTGCCATCCTTAGAACTAGTGAGAAAATTTTCTTGGGCGAGAGATGCCGCTGGAGAGACTTGCCGCAGTTTTGCCATCTTGAGAACTAGTGAGAAAATTTTTTTGGCAAGAGATGCCGCGGGGTAGACTTGCCTTAGTTCTGCCATCTTCGCTACAACTTAGAAAATTTTATTGGGGTAGAGATGCCACTGGAGAGACTTGCTGCTAGTGAGAGAAGTCGCGGATTTGACAATTCATCCTGAGAGATATGCCGCAGATGTGACAATTATTCCTGTGAGACTTGCCGCAGTTTTGCCACTTTGATGTGGACTTGAACATTTTTCCCGGATGAGAGATGCCACGGTGGAAACTTGCCGCGGGTGAGAGATGCCGCAGATGTGACAGTTATCCCTGTGAGGCTTGCTGCAGTTTTGCCATTTTATATGGATTCGAAATTTTTTTCTGAATGAGAGATGCCGCTGGGAAGACAATAAGTCCTGAGAGACTTGCCGCAGTCTTGCCATTTTTATTTGGACTTAAAAAATTTTTTTGAGGACAGGGATGCCACTGGTAGACTTGCCACTGGCGAGAGATGCCGCAAAAATGTCAATTTCACTGTGAGAAATGCCGTTCGGGAGACAAGGCACGGGTGAGACAAGCCGCTGGGTAGAGATTCCGCAGTTGTGACATGCCGCAGATGTGACATGCAGCAGATGTGACATGCCTCAGATGTGACATGCCGCAGATGTGACATGCCGCGGGTGAGACATGCCGCAGGTGTGACTTGCCACATATGTGACATGCCGCAGGTGCGACTTGCCGGAGATAGACTTGCCGCATGTGAGATGATATGGACCCCATATAATCAGTCGTACGCTGTTCTATTGTACCGTACGGTAATGATGCGAGAAAAATGTTAAAGTTCAAACTTTTTCAATGTTTATAAAAAAAACAGATTTTAATTATAAAAAGTCACCTACTTATGAAAGAAAACATCGACAAGCAAGTAACGGAATGGTTTTTATAATTTTTTTTCACCCCGAAAATGGTTTTTAACGCACGTACGGGAATGACGTTTTTGTTGACAAGATGCACTTTTCCGTTTTGATATCGGATTTTTGTCCATTCATATTTTTTCGTATCTTGCTAGTTTGACCGAAAAATGGAATTTTTCTTTATTGCGTTGTTTAGCTTGAATTTTTTTTTTGAATTTTGCATATTCTGTAACTCTGATAATTTTCTGTTGATCGAAAAAATTCGTAAGGATAAATTGCTTGTCTTTCTGAGTACTACGAATGAAAGTACATAGAATTTTTGAACTAAAAAAAAATGTTCTAAAAAATTTTTTAAATCCTCTAACTTTTTAAATATTCATTCAAAATATCTGGCTAACGAACTCGTCCTTTCTTTTTATGCCCTAAAAACGTGTGCCACATCTCAATCGAATCTGATTAGTCTTCCGGAAGTTATCCTGCTTACAGGATACCTACAGACAGGCAGACATACAGACACCTTCGTAAAAACAATTTTTTCTGATTCAGGAGGTCTCTAAACGTGGCGATTTGATGAAAGGGATGAAGTCAAATTTTACATAACATTTTCTTCTCATTAGGATGAAAATGTAAAAAAGTGAAAATCCCCATGGATAGAAATGTGTTAGTTGTGTGCATGTGGTATGTATGAGAGGTTCCTTCTTGAGCCTGAAATCACATCTCGAGCAGTCGAAACATGCCTTCCAAGTGTCTTATATTGAATAAAGTTTATTGTTTAAAGTCTAATTGAAGTATTATTTCTCATAACCATTTATCCAATGGAGCCTAAGCAACCAAATTCGCTCAATTTTTCTTGATTTTAACTACTGATATAAAAAATAATACTCTCAACATAGCAAATTTGGTTTTTTATCTCAATTTTACATGCCAAGAGCTTCAATTTAAGCAATCGCCGAAGAAAATCGGGCTAAAAGAGAACCTTCTAACAAAGGGGTCTTCTTACCCGTCAATTTCCCTATCTCTTCCCCGTTCCCGCCAAATAATTGTTTGCTTGAAATTTTGAATTTAAATAGGAAGCAGATGTTTGCTCAGGGTCGTTGCTCGAATTATTTTCTTGCAGACGAGGTAATAGACAAACAGACGCTGGTACAAGATTATAAGGGTTTCCTAAAAAAATTCTAAAAACTATCAAACGAATTGTTTAAATTACAAAAAACATTTTATTATAATGTGATACCGACCATCAATCGGGAGACCTGAGTTTGATTCTCAGCAGAGCGAAAAAAGATTTTTTTCACAGAATATTTTCAAAGAATGAGTCTCTTTACATAGTCATAATTTTTTATACTCGCGCCATCTTCACTCGTAAATAAATTCAAGTAATATAAGTTTTCACCTTAAGATAAATTGTAAGATGAATCTTAAATGAGGTGTCGTTTTTATGTAGGCCTCGTGCTTAATCTATAATTTAAGTTGAATTTTATCTCTGAGTATATTACACACGCATATTTGTACACTGGGAGGTACACGTTTTGTATTTAAAGGCACGTTTTACAATAGTCATGCACATTCGCAAAACATGTTTCAAACAGAATGTTGTAGTTCTGTTTAATCTTTATTATATTCTTATCTTAAGAAAAGTTATTTCCGTTCATATATTTCAATATATTTTATATATTTATATTCTGCAATGAAATCCTCAAAATTTGTGATAAGTGCTATTATGCTGACTATTATCTGCCTCATTGGAATTTCTGTGGCGCCTACATGTGTTCATGGAGTGAACACGAAAAAACCTCACATCATTTTTATAATGGCTGATGATCTTGTAAGATTGAATAATTATTCATTAATTTTATTTCCTATGGATCATATATCTTATTAAAATCACTATTTAATCGTTTTTTTTACAAATAAATATAGTTAAAATAGTGCAAAGAAAAGTGTTCTTCTGCATAAATAACCAGTCAATTTTTAAAGAACAAATGACTTCTTTGAAAAACTAACAATTATTTTGGGCTGAAGTTTTGCACCCTTTTTGAAACTATATCAAGGGGCATATTTTCTAAAAGTTTGAAACTTGTTGCTTCATTCTTTAAAAAATAAATGCATATTTTAAAATAGGCAGTTTCAGACGATTTTTATTTTTTCCGAGTAAACAAATGAACGAATCTTAACGTACGACCCGTCCCTTTGTTGATATTTATCAAACCTACATTTTTCAACTAAAATTTCTTTCTGTCAGACATATTGTTGCAATAAACAAAAAATGTGTTTTTGCTATCGTTAACGATTTTTCACACATAGTGCTTCCTAACTGTTGGTTTCAAACGTATGGGGGTTTGTTCTAAATGCTAACACTACAAATATCCGAAGTCAAATTTAAGATAGCATTTTCTGCGCGAAATGAGCTTTTTTTCATAGGGCGCCTGGACTAATGAGCTTATGATTTTATTTGACTGGGAATATTATTATCAGAAAATTTATTAATATTACTACGCTAAGAATCGTGAGCACAGCAAGAATGTACAAATAATTACTATATGTAATTGATTATATTACACTCTCTACTGCATCTAAATTGGTGAAGTTTAACTAATTTATTATCATGGGATTTCGCTAATTTACTGAATGTGAAGTGAGTCACCAGTAGTTCAGTCATCAGAAAATTATGAAATTTTATAGAAAAACTGAATAGTGCAACTCTTTCGCGAAAAATATCTAACTTTGATTGGGCTATAAAGATTATTTAAAAAAATTTGCTTTTTCTTTGCAACAATCAAAAGGCAAAACATTGTCAAAGTTGTGAAAATAGCCTACGTCATATTCGCAAATATTAACTAGATATACGATTCATTGCCCAGACCGAAACGTCACGAATTTTGATCAAACACAAGAACACACAATCGAAAAGAAAAGTACACTAATTGTCAAAAACTCAATTATTAATTCAATTAGTAAAATTTTCATTAATTCAATTTTGGCTGGCAACGAGTCGATTAGAGAGAAAACAATATTGCGAGAGAGACAATTATTTGGATTAATTAAATTACTTTACTTTTTCACTTTTTCGCATTTAAAAATGGATTTTTACATAAAAATGATTAATAATGTGGTATTTTGTATTTGTCTTATTTAATCACTTTTAACCTTCATTTGTATGAGGGACTTCAAAGTTTAGTAGGTAGCCTTGCTTGCTGATAAGCGAATACATATCTCGAAAAGCTGAGTCAAGAGGAGTTTGTTTAAATGAAGTTGCATGCCCTATATTGATTAAAATGTTCAACATTGAAATCGGCTTCTAATGTTTAAAAACTATTTGTTTATTATTCATACAAAAAATCAATAATAATAAAAAATGCTGGGAAATAATAATAAATAATAATCAATGAATATCAGTAACTTACTTTCGAACTTAATTTTCTGGATCATTATTTGAAAATAAAAAAGTTTGTTAATATATATCGCATATAATTGAACAATTTTATGAATTTATGCATGTATAGGGGTGGAACGATGTGAGTTTTCATGGAGCAGATCAGATTCCAACTCCAAATATAGATGCGCTTGCTTACAATGGTGTAATTTTAAATAGGTATTATGCTCAACCAACATGTACACCATCAAGAACAGCTTTTCTCACTGGGCGTTATCCCATCAGAACAGGTAATTGCATGATTTTATTATACCTTTTTATAAGTTAGTTAATAATTGTTTCACTTTTTGGGTGCACTTCCGGAAAGCTCATGCCTCCGATTGAGTTAAAACTCCGTACCTATGTATTTTGATGCGCTTATCACAAATAGGATAGTGAAAATACCCGCAATTTTGATTTTCGTGGTGGAAACCATGGAAACCCCATAAAAGTAATGGTTTTTTAAAATCTATTTTGGTGAATACAACAAATTTTGGAAAGTTTTTCAGATGAAAGTTGTGAACACAATCTAAATATACATTTTTGATTCTGTACACTTTTTCTCTTAGATTGATATTTTCTGATAAAATCGCTATTGAAATTAGTAAGTGCAACAGGCTTGAGTCCTTTCCGGGTGCACTTCCGATAAGCACGTACTTCCGCCTGATTTGAAACTCTGTATATCTATGTATTTTGATGCACAGATTACGAATATGCTAGTGAAAATACCCGAAAATTTGACTTTCAAGGTGTAACCCATGAAAAACCCATAAAAGTAATGGTTTTCCGAATTTATTTTGGTAAATACAAAAAATCTCGGAAAAGTTTTCAGCAAAAAGTTGTAGACCCAATCATAATATACATTTTTGATTGTGTACACTTTCACTCCCAGATTGATAGTTTCTGAGAAAATCGCTATTGATATTTAGTAAGTGGAACGTAATTTCGGTCGAACCCCTACTTCTTTGCAACGTCTCGTGAGGGCGAGAAGACGCCCTTATGACTGGTCATACGCCTCCTCTGAACCAAGTTTCACTTACAAGGGGAGTTAGGTTGATGTCCGACGCCGATTTTTTTGTAACTCTGCAGGTGGAAAGAGGATCCCAGACTATAAAAAAAAAATTAATTTTTTGGGCAATCGTTAATATTTAGGGGTGGAAATCACCCCTTCTATATTTTTGATACTTTTACTGTTTTAAGAGGTATCATTGTTTTTCTTTCTTGTTTTTGCACAAAATTGCTCTAATTGATTCTATATTATAATATTATCTTGAGTTTTAAAAATACTTACCCCCTAGAGTATCATAATTCAAAAAATCTACCCCTATAGGATGCTTCGCCGTATTACACATAGTTTAAGATTTTGGACGTTGTTGCTACGAGCATCTAGTTTTGATAATTAATTCTATTAAGAATTATCAGTCTTATTCGAAATAACCCCTAAATTATTATTGAATAAGACTGATAATAATTCTTAATAGAATTAATTATCAAAACTAGATGTTTGTAGCAACAAAGTCCAAAATTTTAAACTATGTGTGATATGGCGAAGCATCCTATAGGGGTAGATTTTTTGAATTATGATACTCTAGGGGGTAAGTATTTTTAAAACTCAAGATAATATTATAATATAGAATCAATTAGAGCAATTTTGTGCAAAAACAATAAAGAAAAAACAACGATACCTCTTAAAACAGTAAAAGTATCAAAAATATAGAAGGGATAATTCCACCCCTAAATATTAACGATTGCCCAAAAAATTAATTTTTTTTATAGTCTGGGATCCTCTTTTCAACTGCGAAGTTACAAAAAAATCGGCGTCGGACACCAACCTAACCCCCCTTGTTAGAAGAGCAGGCTGAAGCTTGTACCCTACAAACTATGACTTGGGGATGTCTCTGGAGTATTTTTACCGAATATGAAAAAATCGTTAGGCCCCCATTAAAAATAACTCGCTATTCGTTGTTTTTTGATCAATTTATGTGATTTGTTTCTGAAGGAACAAATAATAAAATGAAGTTTTCTCTGATAAAGACTTTGAATTTTGTCTCCAAAAAAAGTTCCCACGTGATTAATATTGATTGACTTTCCCCTCCCTTTTAGATTTTGAAAAATGTGTAGAAGACATCCGTTATTTTAAAATTCTGCGTTTTTAGTTAATTTTACTTAAAACTTAAAAAAAAAGAAAAAAATTCATAAATTTCGAAACAATTTAAAAAAAGAATGTTCTAGCATAAATAGTTTTAAAGTGATGACGTCTGAAAGAGATTTTTCAGTAAAAAAACGTTAAATCTTCTCCTTTTTGAATAATATCTTGTCCCCTATACATCCTACATGAAAGCTGTATGAAAATTTATTAAAGCAGATTAAATTATCTTTGAAACTAAAAAAAAACTGATTTTAACTCTTACAGAATACCAGTTACAGTCTCTTATAACAGGCTGCTTTTTGTGGAACTTTATCACAGATCGCATTTTTTTTAAACTTATTTTGTATGGATTTCATCACTACTTTTCACTATTTTCATCAGAATACAAGGTTTAAAAATCATCATTTAGAGAAAATGTATAGATCCTTCTTTGTACTGAAAGAAAACAGTTACAATAATTTGATTATTCAACTTGTAAAAAGAATTCCGCAAATAGCAGCCTGCTATAAGAGAATATAACTGATGTTCTGTAAGAGCTAGGAACAATTATTTTTTCTTAGTTTAAAACATAATTTAATCTGCTTTAATTCATTTTCATACAACTTTTATTTAGGATGTATAATAGTGCACAAGATATTATTTTAAAAAATCTGCCCGCTGCGCGAGCACATTCTCATCGCTCGCTAGGCGCGCTGTTCGCAAGCTTGAGCGCGCCTGGGGCGCGCGACTGTTGGTTCTCGCGCTTCGCGCTCGAAAACATAATTATCTCGCGCTACGCGCTCGGTCTTTGTAATTCCCTCACATTTGTGCGCAGGCCTTTTAAAATTAAAGGTCAACGCATCGACAACTGTAATTTAGTAATAGTGAATTCTCTTTTGTTAAAGCTCCTTCGGCTCTAACGAATACATTCTCATCACGTATCTCATGCTTCGCACTCGATTTTGTCGAAAATGCGAACTTTTCTACATTATTTTTAACACTTTTATATCAAATTTACATTACAATTATGTCTGTACCTTGGCCTGCGATTGCTTATTCAGGTATTGCAAAATAAATTACAACTTTTATTTTCCATGATTTATTCAATATTTGCAAATTGTTAATAAACCTATTATTACAACTTATGTCGTATTCCCATAAATTTAATTTGTTATTTTCAATGTTATTTTTTTACGATTAAAACTAAAAGTACGCATCCTAGCGTAAGGGGTCGTTCACAAAATACGTAACGTCCTTAGGGGGAAGCCGGGGGGTCACCTCGACCGATACGCTAATGTTAAAGTTACATACACTCACTATAAAACAGCGTTACGTGGGGGGGGGGGGGCCCAAAATTTTCAAAAAAATGCATTACGTATTTTTCGAGTGGCCCCTTAGGTGGTTCTGAGCAAATGTGTGGGTATAATTTAGGCGAAAAATTTTGTTAAATAGAAAAAAATTGATGAAAACCAACTAAGTCAAATTTGTAGATATAATTTAGGCGAAAAATTATGTTAAATAAAATGTCACAGTAGCTTGTGTCCTTTTCCCAAAAAATTAATTTTTTAATTATTAATATTTTTTTTACAAGAGTTTATAACAAATTTGTAGATATTTTTTGGTTGAACAACTTTTGTCTTTTCATTTTTTTTTGCACCTTGCTCGTTTTTCAAAAAATTTAATTTTTTTATTTTGACTGTTATTTTTGAAGATTGAAACAAAACCTACGCATCCTATGAACAAAAAAAACTACGTGTCCTACAAGAAAGTGATAACGAAATAGTAGATATTTTCTGGATGCACAATTTTTGTTGATTCATTTTTTTCGTATCTTGCATATTTCGACCGCAAAATAGAATTTTTGATTTTTCATTATTTTTTGTAATATCAAAATTTGAATTTTCGATTATTCGGAAAAATTCAAAAAGTTATGATAATCTCATAGGGCTTTCAAGATGCACCGTTTTTCTCTTCTTGGCTTTTTTTCATAAAGAGCGTTGTTTGGCTTAAAATTTCATTTTCGTTTTTTTTTTGGGAATATTGAAAATGCTATAACTCTGATAATTTTCTCTTTATCAAAAAAAGTCATTCAGATAAATTGTTTGAATTTCCGAGTAATATAAATAGGCCTAAATAGAATTTTCAAATCTTGAATCCTCTCAGGTCTTGAAAAAGTGTGCCAAAGCACAATTCAATCTGATCAATCTTTTGAAAGTTAACATGTCGGCACGATACTACAGACTACTCTCTGAATCCGAATTAGTAGAAATTTTACCAATTCAATTAGTAGCAATGTATCTGACTGTGAAATTAGTAATTTTATCACTTTCTACTAAATGAAATGGTAAGATTTATGTCACTAAATGAATTAGTAAGGGTATTCAACTAATCTGCTTAGTAGCAGCAAGTTACTAATTCAATGAGTAGCAACGAATTGCTAGGGAAACATAATATAATAATTTTTAAAATACATTTTGCTGTTTTTTGAGTTCTAATTAAGAAAGGTTAATGTTTTGTCAATACACCATCTATTTTTCGTTCCAAAGACTCGTTTGTCTTAGCTTCTTCGAAATGGGTAAGTTTTTGTTTATTATTAGTAATCAGATGAACAGTTTGAAGGGAAATGGAAAGTATCATTGAAAAAAGTTAGGTTGACTAAAATTTATTTTCAGAAAAATTCAAGACCCTCGAGGAATACAGTGTGCAGCAATTGGCTAAAATTCCTTGTTAGATTTAGACACTATGGTGAAACTGGAAGGTATGAAAAGCAGATATTCACTTATTCATATATTTTTTTCTAAAATTTGCAATTAAGTCAAAAAGCTAACCTTCAAAAGTGCACTGGAGTTGACCAAATGCCCGAATGTAAATTATTATTACATATTCCATTTATATGAATGATACGACTGATTGTTATCTCTGTACAATACGTTTTTTCTAAGTTAAAACGGCTTTTGAATCTTTCGTAATAGAGAGAAAATTAATAAAGGATGCCTCTAGCCTCGGAGAACTCGGTCGGGAAATT
Organism: Andricus quercusramuli; assembly: GCA_932178445.1. Lineage (NCBI taxonomy): Eukaryota > Metazoa > Arthropoda > Insecta > Hymenoptera > Cynipidae > Andricus > Andricus quercusramuli. The sequence goes on from CAKNXH010052599.1 coordinate 9,624, forward strand.
CTAAATTCCTATAAATGCTGCCTTAAAAATGTTGCTTCAAACAGGGTAAAATTTGAATAATAGTCTTATTTAAGACAATTTTGTAATTCGTACCAACAAGTGAATGTAAAATAATTTGTTTTAATAAAGTTTCTAGTGTCTATCGAAAATTGAAAATTATGTACTTTTTGTAAATAGTTAGTAATTTCGAGTCAACATGATTTTTTTAAACATAATATTAATAGCAGACTATGTTACACGAAAGTCAATGTATCATGTCGTAATTAACTAACAGTTCGAGAAAGGTTTGATTTTTTTATCCCTAACTTGCAGAAAACTCACTCAACATACATTAGAAGATACGGAGATGGTTACATTTTTTATAATTAATTTACAAATTTTAATTCGAATTTTAGGGTTAAAAATTTCCATTTGATTGTTGTTACGAATAAAGAGGTTGTTTTAAAGAAGAATTTGAAGTATTTTTCCATGTTTTAAACTTACACTTTTGTCGCAACCCTTATAATCATCAGATCTAGGAGTTTTACTAAGGCGCAAAAATTATTATTTAACCTAACTTTTTAACAGAATCCAACACTCTTTTATCTTCAAAAAAGCCTTTTCTGAACCACCTTACTGTTGAACTGCGGATACGTTAAAATAAAAGTATCTACATACTTTAAAGTGCGAAATTTTAATTTAGTTTATTTAATTTTTAAAATGAAAATTCAACTTATATAGTTTTATTTGAAAATCAACATTTTTTCGTTCAGAATTCATCTTTTTGAAATAGAAATTTAATTACTGAGTGAAAAGCTGAACTCTTTTGTTTAAAATTAATTTTCTTTGTTCAAGATTCATCATTTTAATCAAAAATTTATCTCTTTGGTTGAAAAGTGAGCTATTTTGTTGAAAATTCGTTTTTACTATAACAGAAAATTAATTCTTCTTGAAACTGAAAATGTAATTATTCCCGTCAAATATTCGGACATTTCAGTTAAATATTCATCTCTTTAGTTTAACATGATACAAAATTTAAAATGTAACCATTCAATTTGAGGTTGAGAAATTATCATTTTTAGTTGCAAATTCAACTATTCCAGTCAATGGTTCACCATTTCAGTTGAAAATTCATCACTCTGGCTGAAAATTTGTTTTTTCTTTCTGGAAAATTAATTTTTTCAACTGAAAATTCAACTATTTGGTTGAAAGTTTATGTTTTTTATTTGAGATTTCTTATATTTTCTTCAAAAGACGTATTTTTTGTAGAAAATCATTCTTTATGTTTCAAAATTAATATTATTGTTTGAAACTTCATCTTCTTGGTGGAAAATGCAAGTATTCCAGTTAAGTATTCATAATTTTAGTTGAAATTCCATCTTTTTGATTGAAGATAAAAACGACTTGGTTAAAAGTTACACTTTTGTTAAAAATACATCTTCTTCAGTAAAAGATTCATCATTTTAGTTCAAACCTTTTTTTTCTGGAAAATTAATTTGTTATGTTCAAATTTAACTATTTCATTTTTTGTCGAAAGCTAATCGTCTTTAGGTCAAAATTCATCTGTCAACTGAAGGGTGGCAGATCATAAGGAGGTATGTGACAAAATGGCAATTTTACAGGAGAGGAAAAAAACATTTTATAAAATCGAATTCGCAATTAAAACGAAAAACAAAAATACGCTTCTGAGCTGACGCACTCCTGAATCGATAGCAAAACATCTTGATAACAAATAGCTTACCAGTTATGAGGTAATATAGCACAAAGTTAACAAAATCGGGTTGACATTTTTTTTCACACGGTCCGAGTAGTCTTTGGACAGTGATAAAAAATTAAATAATCAATTTAAAAAAAAAAACTAAAAATATGTTCCGGAAATGTTGAGTTGTTGAATACAGGGGAAAAAAGTTTGATGAAAAAAAGGTAATTCAGTTTTGAGAAAATTAGGTTGCATTTTTGAGGTGAGACCTCTTTTTGTGCAACTGATTTTGTATTGCTAACATAAAAAATTAGATTTCGAAAAAATTCTTGCAACAATATGTGTATTGTATTTCATAAGAATTTTCTATGCAAAAAAAAAAGTTTTCGGAAAAATGTCCCTTACCTCCTAATGATCTGCCACCCTTCAACTATCAAATAAAAATTTGTTAGAATTATTATTCAAACTCATAGACTTTAGAGACAAATTCAAGAAATGATTGATCATGTTTTAGTATTATTTGATTATTATTTAATTATTTAATGGTGTCAATATATTTGAGAATATTTTGTAATATAATTTATTTAAGATTTCTAAATCAAGGATATTAATTAAATCCTCAGAAACTGAAAAAAATGTATAATGAACTTGCGAAACTGTGGACTTATTTCGAGTCAATTTAGAAAAAAAAGAGAAATAATTGAATGGATCCGTACCATAAAAAATTATACCAAAAAAAAACTTGAAATATCTGGATAGAACTTTAAATTGTCAGGGAATATTTTTTCAGATATGATTTCTTTATTTAGCTATACTGTGATAATAATTAACCATGATGTACTAATAAAAAGTATTTAATACAAACTTTGTATTCTAGGATGCTAGTAACGTGTCTGAGGAAGTAGAGAGTATCCGAAATCAATCAAAGACAAGTGTACAGCCGTACATTGTATGGTGCAAAACTTAAAAAGCTCTCCACCAAGCATTATATTATATTTTAATAGTTTCATCTAGCTGAAGGAAAAACTTATAGGATTATTAATATTCTAGTTTTAATTATTAGAATAACATATTTTCAATTCGGATTGAACTAACTTGTTTTTTAAACGGACCCAATCCGACTTTAATAATTTATTAATATATTTCAATAAAATTCTCTTCATTGACAAACAGTTTTTTAATTTACTTAAGACTACCCTTTGAAATAGTAACCAGCAATATATTTACCAATTCATTTAGTAGTAGCATTACCAATTCCTTTAGTAGATATAGTTACTAATTCATTTAGTCAGTTATTCTTACTCATGTAATTAGTAGATTCTTACTAATCACCAGTGAATGAAATGGCGCTATTTGAATTAGTAGAAAACTACTACCAATTAGTAGTTTTCTACTAATTCAGATTTAGAGAGTACAGACAGACAGACAGACCCCAGTTACTGGTCACAGAAATAATGTTGGTAAAACCCCTATCCCTTCCCAAAATTTCGTCGGGGCGGGAAGGCTACATTGGGACTAGCCACAGAAATAATGTTGTTTAAACCCCTACCCCTTTTCAACGTTTTGTGGGGGAATGCACTCCTGTCACTGATCACAGAAATAATGTAGGTAACCCCTTTCCAACTTCTCGTGGAGGGAAAGTCACCCCTGTGAACGGTCCCAGAAATAATGTTGTTCAAACCCTTCCCCTTTCCAAGGACTCAAGCCTGTTACACTTACTAAATTTCAATAGCGATTTTCTCAGAAGGTCTTCAACTGAGAGCAGAGGTGTGTATAGTCAAAAATACATATTTTGACTGGATCTACAACTTTTGTCTAAAAATTTTTCTGAAGTTTTTTGTATTTACCGTGATAATTTCGAAAAACCATGTCTGATGGGTTTTTCATGTTTTTCCCCATGAAAATCAAATTTCCGGATAATTTCACTCGCATATTCATAATCAGCACATCAAAATACATTTGTATAGAAAGTTTCGAATTAATCGCAGGTATGCGCTTTTCAGAAGTTTGTCCCACTGTTTTGATCTTAAAATCTGTAATTATATACTAGATTTATAATTGAATGCTTTTTATAATTATGATGATATAATTAAAAGATTTTAAACTTTAAGGAATGCAGGGGTTTCCACTGCAGGCTCCAGAACCTCGAGGAATACCCTTAAATGAAACATTGTTACCAAATCACTTTAAAAAATTAGGATACGTTACACGCCTTATTGGAAAATGGCATACAGGTTATTATACTGAAGAACATACTCCTGCCAATCGAGGATTTGATTCATTTTTCGGATATTATAATGGCATGATTGATTATTTTAATCACACCTATAATGAAATTGCAATTGTAAGTTTTATTAGAAATGTAATAATTCAAAAGAAAATTGTGATCCTATTGTTTATTAAAATGCTTGATAGTTTATTCGAACCAGGACCGACAAAACACATTCTTTTGAGTTGTGGAGTTCTGTGATGATTGGAGAGTTAGGTGTGACGGAGGGGAGAGGTATATTAAGGAAATTCCTAAATTTCAGGTGTGGGGTTCAACCATACACTCCACACTAGAGTCGTCTAAAAATACATTGCAAAATTTTTTCTGCTCTAGAGAGGGCAAGGATCCCCCTCCCCCAGATATTTTGTGAGGTTCCCGGAGAGAGAAATTATTTCACGTTTTTTTTCTTTTAACTCGGTCAATATTAAGACGTGCTCCCGGGTCTTTAAAATAAACATAAGATATTGTGCCCGGGAAATGAAAATAGCAGTTTCACGTAAAATTCATGATAGAAATGGTATTCTGATACATATCTCAACATGAGTTTCTTGTATTCTATAGGTCGCAAGTTTGCAAATATTTTTGAACTAATTTTCAATTGATAAGTTAGCTTTTTGGAAAAAGTGACACAGTAAATAAATCTTGAGAATAGTATTTTTCATTTTAAGCTTTTTTCAGTTGCTTAAACAATTTACATTTGTATTAATTTTTGTATTCCAAATAATGTAAAGTTTGTATTTTTTGGAATTAATTACACACTTAATGATTTTTAGGAGTAATGTTTTTTTAAAAGACGTTTCGCAATTTTTTAAACAGTTTCCATTTGTTTAAATCCTTTTCCCACTAAATCATGAAAATTGAATATATTATTGAACTTGCTATACAGTTAATGAATGTAAGGAGTAATTTTTGTTTCGTTTGAGACATTTTTGAGGATTTAAACGAATAATAATCATTCACTTCTAACTTTTTACTGAAACGTTGGAGAAAATTCTAGTTTTTACAATCTCCTTACATCAAGTTTCTTATTATAAGAAAGCTTCACCTTAAATGTTAAAAGAATTATTATTTCCTTTAACAATTTTTTTTGTTATATTATAAGTACACAAATTAACTGCGCCTTTCGTCTGAAGAGTCAGAAGTGAATGAATAATAATGGTTGAATGAAAAATATAATAATTTCCTTAACAAAAAATATTATTCCTGATATCCGTTAATTATGTAGTTCAATGATGTTCCAATTTTTCATGATTTGGCATGGAAAAAATTTAAACAAACAGAAATTGTTTAACCAATTCCAAAATGTCTTCAACAAAAAAGATTTCCTCCAACATTCATTCATTGTGTAATCAATTTCAAAGAATACTAATTTTTCATAATTTACAGGGGAAATAGAAGTTCTTTACCAAATAATAATTGTTTAAATAATTCGAAATTTGGTAAAACAATCCTTGCCATCTTATCGAAATTTTGTTAGAAAAGCCCGTCTTTAGTCTGAATGTTAAATAATCAGATCAGAGAATCAACTAATCAGATTTGAACGTTATAAGGTAGAAACGATTCCTTAAATATTTCTTGAAAAGTGACTGAAATTCAATTTATGAAAAGTTGACATTATGTACATAGCTTTTTCCCTATTTTTCCGAAAACTGATCTTTTCCCATTAAAAATACCATGCTAATTTCAAAAACCCGAGGGGCACGTCTTAATATTGACATAGTTTGCGCTAGCCCTGATCGGATCAATAATTAGTTATTAAAATACTCTTTTATTTAGAGGATCTTTCATTACTTATAAGAAGGACATTCAATGATCTGGAATCACGTAATAAAAGAAATAAAATAAAAACAGCTAAACTTATTATATTTCTTACTTGATATATAGGACAAAACTGGATACGATTTACATCGAGATCTTCCGAATTCATTGAATGTTGATTATCACGCTTCTGGATATTTCACGGATGTTTTATCAAATCAGGCTGAAGAAATAATTAGTAAACATGATCCTGAAACTCCTTTATTCCTTGAAATTGCCCATCTTGCGCCACATTGTAGTGGCTTAATAGATCCACTTCAAGTTAGAGATTTGAAGGAAGTGAATAAAACTTTAGGATACATTCAAGATCTCAATCGACGAAAATTTGCAGGTGAGTAGCAATTAAGGGGTACATAACTCTTGCCATCAATTTACAAGCGTTCTTGTAATTACCTTGTATTTACTAGGCATTACCGAGAAATCACTTGCAATCAAACATAATCAACTTCAATTACGGAAAATGAGTTGCAGTCACCATATATATCTCGAAAAATTACTTGTAATCATATTCATTCACTTCAAATCAATTATAGTCAGACGCATCGCCTGCAAATATCTGCAATCACAAGCAATCTCTACAATAGTTTAAAATCACATGCAATCATGAACTGTTGCCGTACAATCACTTACAATCAAGTGAAGTTACCAGAAATCACTTGGAATCACACACATTTAACTGAAATGAATTAAAGTCATATGCAGTCACCTGCAATCTCTTGAATCACGAAAAGCAACCATTCAAGCACTTGCAATCATTACTGATCACTTAAAAGTACGCGCATTCATCAGCAATGCATTTAAATCACCTGAAATCAGTTGCAATCACTCGCAATCACTTAGAATCACAATGACATCCCTTTAAATCATCTGAAATAATTATTTAATCAATTCCAATTACTATAAATCACTTTTAATCTCGTGGACTTACCACAAATCGCTTAAATTTCTTGACATCATTTCCAATCTCTAAATCCAGCTGCAATCACTTTTATTTGCTTACAATCACTTGCATTTGCCTACAATCATTCGCAATCATTTTTAGCCACTTTCAGACATAAGCAATCATATGCAATCATAAGCAATCATTCATTTACCTGCAATTAATATGCACCGAAATTTGAACGTCCTTTGGGAGTAATATATAATTTATTCACTGAAAAAATCGCATGGATATGTTAATATTATTTTCCAATTTTATTAGGAATGATGACAGCTCTCGATGAATCAATAGGGCGTACAGTAGCTGCTTTAAAGAAGGCAAAAATGCTGGAAAACTCGATTATCGTTTTTGCCTCTGATAACGGTGCGCAAACTGAAGGACTTTTAGAAAATACGGGCTCAAATTATCCTTTGAGAGGGGTAATATTGTATATTGTATATTGATCTCGGTTTCATTCATTCTATCGCTTATTAATTTCTCTTATAATGAAAAATGAATTTCAGCTCAAGTTCAGTGTATACGAAGGAGGTATAAGAGTCGTTTCCTGTGTGTATTCTCCGCTAATAAGAAAACCTTCGCGAGTATCAAATATTTTAATGCATGTAACTGACTGGTTACCAACATTGTATACTGCTGCTGGGGGCAATGTTGATGATCTCGGAGAAATAGACGGTGTGGATCAGTGGGAAAGAATTCGAAATGATAAGGAAAGTAATAGAAAATTTTTACTTGTGAATATTGACGAGAAGGAAAAAACTGAAGCTGCTATTTATGGTAACTTTAAGATCGTCAAAGGTATGTAGTAATAATGAAAGTGAATTTTCATTTAAGGGACCATTCAAAAACTACGTCAAAATATTTTGAACACTTTTTCCACCCCTCCCGTTCTTCGTCACTGATCATCACATGAAGCTTGAACATACAAACATAACATGTTAACAGACTTCACAGCAGAAAATGCTTAAGATTTCAAGTCAAACTATATTGAACTTTCAACCAATAAATATTAATTTTCTGCCAAAGGAGATGGATATTTATAGCGAAATAGTTCAGTTTTCAAGCTAAAAAGTCGAGTGTTTTAGAAAACAGTTGAATTTTAGACTCGAAAACTTGACTTTTCAACTAAGAAAGATGATTTTCAAAGCAAATAGTTCGATTTTTAACAAAGAAAGAAATTAATTATAGACAAAACGATTACATGTTCAACCAAATAGTTGAACTTTCAAGCAAAATTAATGAAAATTTTCAACCTGCAAATATGCATTTGCAACCAAATGGTAGAATTTGAAAAAATTAACTTCAACCACAAACAGTTTCACTTTAACCAAATAGTCGAATCGCAGTTGAATGTTGAATGTTGAATGTTCGACCCAGAATTTTTCTTCCAAAAAAGAGGGATTTCCAATCCAAAAAAAGGTGAATTCTTATTTTAAAAAGACGAGTTAAATTTTTAACTAAAAACTATCAACTTTTCACCAATAACGGAATAGTTAAATTTTCAGTTAATAAAAACAAACAAATTTTTGAAAAATAGCTAAATCCTCAACCAATTAGATGAATTTTCAACTGAAATTATGAATCATCATTAAAAAAAAAGATCTTTTAACAAAGCTGTTCAACTTTCAACCAAGTAAATAATGCATGGACCAAAAATATCAATTTTGAACGAAATAGTTAAACATTCAACAAAAAAGATCAGTTTTCAACCAAAAATAGAATGGTTAAATTTTCAATTTAAAACATTATTTTTCAAACTAAAATGGTCAATCTTGAACCAAAAAGAAACCATTTTTAACAAAGAAGTTCAACTTTAAACTAAGCAGTTGATTTTTTTGCAAAAAATGTGAATTCTGAATGAAAAATTTAATAAGCAAATTTTCAACTGAAAAAGATCAATTTTCAACCATAACAAAAACAGTTTCAAACGATATAATTTAATCTCCAATCAAAGAGTGGAATTTTCAACCAAAAGGTATCGAGGAGACAGCGTCGTTATTTCGTCGCTGTTCCCGCCTGCTCTAATCTTTGTTACCTTGATAAGGGTGCTGTATGAAGACCGAAACGTTGGTAAATATTATGAATGTTTTCATGTTCTGATTTGATAATAATAAAAATAAAACAGATGAAAGAAATATAAAAGAGAAGGAAGGGGATTTGGTTGATTGCCTTCTCATTTTTCTTTCCTCTTTTTTATTTTTGTCCAAAGAAACAAAATTTTTTTGTTTCTTGGAATAGCAATAGGAGAATTTTGTGGTGGTTATCCAAATTTTATCGTTGGATTCTTGTTTTATCTTCAGCAGTTCTATACATTAACTTGAGTATTGGACGTTTAATAGGATTTTGAATTTGATTTTAATCTAATTTAAAATTCTTAAATTTCAAAAGAGATGAATTTCTGAACCGATAATAGTTGGATTTTTGTATTGGGTTCTAATAATTTAGTAGGCAATCAAGCGGAAAACCTATAAAAAGGAGGAATTTCTTGAAAACGGGGGAAAAGAAGGAATTTCTTCAAAAAGGGGTAAAGAGAGGAATAGGGGAAAGAGTATGAAGTCTGTACTCGGATGCTTTACCTGTGAAATGAAATCACTAATTATCGTTTTATCAAGCATTTGAAAAGATTTTTATACACATTTATATTTTCCATGTGTAATGTTACATTCTGCGTCAGCCCCTCCCCCCTGTGTCACAAATCGTCATAAAAGCTGTTACCCCTACCCACTTCACCTGTCAGTGTGAACTATTATTGTTTGAATGGCCCTAAGGACCAGTGACACTTATCCAATCCCAGCTTACCGACATTTTTTCTCACCATACCAGTGCCATATAAAATGAGAAAAATATATTGTTTGTAATTACACAAAGGAGGCCCAATAAGGGCGATTTTGCGCCAGGATTTGATAATTCTTTTTAAATAAAGCTAGATAAATTTTCAGAGCTTTTTACGGCTTATATTTCAGAAAAATAATGTTCTGTTCAATAAAACATAAATAATAAAGTGAAATAATAAAATAATGAAGTTTGAAGAAAATGTTCATTTGAAGATACGGATGCTATTATAACACGTAAGCTGTTCAAAATGATTGATAATAATATGCAAACGATAAGACAAATTTTGCAAAGCACGAATTAATAAAATTAATTATAAATGAATAATTTGTTATTATAGTTGTATTGTTATAAATAGGGATGTGCTCAATCCGCACTAGCGGAGCGTTTTGTATGCGGGTCGGGTCGAGCCGCGAGGCAAGAAAAAGCAGGTGAGCCGAAAAAAGCTTGCAGACGCAAAAAAAGATCACAAAGTTGGCAAAATAAATAAGGAATACTAAAAGAAATTGTATTATTGTTGAAAGTAATTTATACTTAAAAAATAATGATATCTTCCAATTGTCATTCGATTTGAAAAGTTTTTTTCATGACATTGAAAGAAATATAATTTTTTTAAGAAGAAAATTAGAAACACAATATTATAAAGTCAATCTGTGCAAAAATTCTATTTTTGAACAAAAAGACTCAGAAACATTATGAATCCAAAGATCAGTTTTTTTGAAAAAACATATTCGAAAAGCTCAATATATGCAAAAAGAATTGCATTTTCTGGGTCAAACTTCGAAATACAATTGAAAGGAAACTTCTTGAAACAAATTTAGAAATTTTTTTTTTCACGTAAAATTGATAAAAACTAACGCTCTAAAGAAAATGCGTTTTCCCGTGCATCAACGACTTTCATTAATTAAAAATTGGCTGAAATCCATGCAGTAATAATCGATCGAGCAAAGCGATCAAATATGATAGCACATCGTAAGTTTTAGAAGCTGCGTGAGCTCTTTCGGTCGGCTAGCATTTTTCTGTCCGAAATTTTTTTTGGTTTGAAGCTCGGCTCGGCTCGACCCGCATAGGCTTGCGAGCTTTTGCATAGCCCTGTATTTATAAACAATAGTAGGAGATTTTCAAATGGTTATCGATATTTAATACACTGCTTTTGTCTTTACTTCAATTTCAAGTAATATTCACAGATCACAAAATATAATAATTCATCTTTCTTAGTGTTACTAACAAATTGCATGAACAAATTCGCAGTTTGAGCAATTCTTAAAAGTTCCTA
>CAKNXH010052599.1:20833-43678 GCA_932178445.1 Andricus quercusramuli
TATTAATTCATGCTTGCATATTAATATCATTCATTTTTAATAGCTTACGTGTTATTATTACACCCGTACCTTAAATTGAACATTTTCTTCAAACGTTATGTTTAAATAAACAAAACAAAAATTTGTTTTGCAAAACATAAGGCTACAAATCTTCTCAACGTTTATTTAGCTTCAATTTAGGAAAATAAGTTTAAAATCGGCTGAAAACGTTTAATAGTTATTTGTGATACAAGGGCGCAAAATAGATGATTGTGTGCGAGTACATTTTGCAGCATAAGCCGCAGGCGAATGATGCAATCGCACGAGTTACCAATCACCTATGCGCACGTGTATCACGCGCTATTTTTTGCAACGCCCGTCCGAAAAAATACTCAAATAAGGCCCTTTAGAGACAATTTCGAAACATGAAAACGTCAACTTTTGAAATGGGTGTTGCAGAAAATATATTTTAAATGGTTTGTCATTATTTTGCCCCAGTTTGCATTACAAAAACTTAGAAGGCCCATAACTTTCGTTTTCCCCAACATAAAAATGTTTTCCGAGGGTGTTTCAGGAAACTCTCAACCTTTTATTAATATATGTATAAACATTCTTCAGCCCATCTTCTCTATTTTCTGAACTTTCAGCTCGATATATCATTGCGTGTGGAACTGTTATGATCTAAAAAATGTCGCTAAGCTGGAATCGGATAAATGGCACATGCCCTTAAAATTTCGTTATTGAAAATAATTATTAATTTTCAATTAATTATTTAGGAGCTCCAGAACTTTATGGCAACTATTATGGGGATTCGGGAAATGACGAATCCTATCCAAAATACAATACCACAACTGTTCTCAATTCTTTAACAAATTTAGCCATCAATGGAAATTCGATCTCCTCACTTTCATCAAGAACTTTGATAAGACTTCGAACCTCAAGTGAAGTTCGCTGCAAGAAAGTCACTCAATTTTCCAATTGTTCTGAATTATGTTTGTTTAATACTTATATCGATCCTTGTGAAACTGTGGATGTATCATCACAGTATCCAAATGTAAGTTCAAAAAATGATAATATTTTTCAAATTTATTTGTGTAAAGAAGTTCATTTTCCATGCCAAAAAGAGTCGTCAAATCTAATTTAATTTATTTTACAGGTGGTGAAACTCTTGCAGAGTAAACTGGACGATTATAGAATAGTTTTAGTTAACCAAACAAATGCTAAATTAGATCCTGCAGGATATCCAGAAAATTTTAATGGCACGTGGATGCCCTGGATATCAGATGAAAAAATTTAGGGTTATGGTGTTAAATATTTGAAATATGCATTTTGCTTTGTACAGATTTAAACTTTTTCAGTATCAAGCCCTAAAAAATTGAAATATCTAAAGTTGAAATTTCAAAAATGTTGAAATCCTTAACTTTGAAATTTTCATTATAAGTGGGTAAAATTAATTAATATAATTAGTTAAAATCAATGGCTAATTGTAGAAGATTTAAGTTAAAATATACTGGAATTGCTCATAACTTTCCATGATAATCTCTAGCACTAATTTGCAAATTGTCACAGAAGTGTGATCTGTCGCATCTCCAACCCCCTGTTCCAGGTCATCCTTTCAAAAATGTATGTTATTTACTGGTCACAGAACCGTGATTGGTCATATTTCCAACCCACTTCTTCAAATCAACGTCTTTTATAAAATACGTGTCTCTGCTTGGTCACAGAAGAATGATTAGTGACATCTGGACCTCTCTTTTTTGAGTCGCACTTTAAAAAATACGTATCAGTGACTAATCATAGAAAAGTGAATGATTACAGAAGAGTGATTGATCATATTTCGAACCTTTTCTCCAAGTTTTTCTTTAAAAAATACCTATCAGTGACTCGTCACATGAAAGTGATTGGTCATATTTCAAACCCCTTTTCCAGTCCGCCCTTTAAAACATATGTTTCCGTGACTGCTCACAAAAGAGGGAATGGTAACAGAAATATGATTGGTCATATTTCGAACCCCGTTCCCAGGTCTCCCTAAAAAAATACGTTTCAGAGACTGGTCACAGAAGAGTCATTGGTCATATCCCGACCCCCTTTTTCGGGTCTCCCTTTAAACAATACGTGTCAGTGACTGATCAGAGAAAAGTGATTGGTTATATTTCGAAACTCTTTTTAGCTCTCCATCTAAGAAATACGTGTCATTTTGGTAATATCTCGAACCCCTTCTCGAGGTCGCCCTGTAAAAAATACGTATCAGAGACAATTCACTTAGTGCTAAAGTGTATTACAAGCAATTCTTAGTATGTTTCAAGTGTGTTGTGTTCTCAGTTATATAACAGTTTGCATGTATTTATAAATTAACCTTCCTTGTTTTATGATGAAATAGTTAAGTATTGTATTATCGAGACAAAATTTTGGGAAATCTTTATTTTCCTTGTGTGATACAAAATATTGTGGATGAATACCAGTACATATATTTTAAAAGAAGGGCAGAAGCGCTGGGGTGTAGAATATAGTCTTTTTCTAAGGTAACCCCGATTTACCGTGAATTAGGTGGTAATATGGAACGTAACGCATAAGGTGTACCTCTGACTGAGAGAAAGAATATTGCAAAAATAATAGAACCTAATTGTGGAATGTTGCAAAATCAACAGAAACAGAAATACATGTGCAATTTAACATCAAATGACTAATATCCTCAGTGTTCGGTCCATACAGCACCATGTAATAATCACTGTTGATTGTATAAATTAAACTTGTAGAATTTCATTGTCAAAGTATTTCATTCAGAAATCTACTGGAATATTTAAATATTTTAGGTACTGGTATAAACTGCCATTAGTGTATACTGTATGCTTACATAGAGATACTTATATAGAGTCCACAAATTATTTGGATATCATTCAAGGATAAATTAAAAATTAATTGTAATCAAAATAAAGGTTATGATGAGATTGTCATGCAACGATTATAAGTATTAATTATATACACGTACACAGATAACATTCTTGATAATGATCAGGCAAAATTATGAAATAAGAATAGGAAAAATAGTTTGGCACAGAAACATACAAAGAATTCGAATAAATTTCAATATCATGGATAACATAAAAGAAATCGTTCAATGGCTACTCGCCATTGAACCTTCACAATTAGAAGTGCATCAACCGTGAGTATTGCCAACATTGGTCGATCAGCGGTTATATATGAGCTGAGAGTAAATCCAAATCGATGGGCCTTTGCCATATTAGCTATATAATACCGCATCAACGTCGTCGTCACCATATAATTGATAAGATTCAACAATTGAACGATCAGTTCACAGAAAAAACAGAAGATGAACTTCACATCGATTTCCGCCGGAAGGTTCTTTGCAACAAAAATTAACTTCACAGGATAAACTTTACACAAATATCGGTTAAACTTTCTTTTTTATTCCATGACAAACACATGTATGTTGAAAGATGCGAAGTTGGCTGAACAAAACTTTACCTCTCTAAAAAATTTCCGGCAACAAATTTTATTCTTTGTTTTTTCTGTGTTATCCATTCAGCCTTCACGGAGAAAAATGAGGTTGAAGAGTTCCATATTCAGTACACAAATCGTTTAATGATTACCAAATTCCAGGAATAGATGCAAAAGACACGGGAAAGATTGTGAAACTACACACTAATCATTAAAAATTTGTATCTCTCCTGAATAAAACCTTATCTTTTAATACTTTAAAGTTATTGTATACACTTCGTATGTTACCACTTACAATTCAAGTGCTTCAACCTTTGCACAATTAAAAAACGAGTCTCTCTTGAAAAGTGCGTTTTCTCAATAAAGAATAGAAAGCATAAATTACTATACTTTTTAGAATCAATAATGGAAATCTCTATATCGTGTATCAGTTGTCGGAGGGACGAAGTCTTAATCGATGCATAGTTTATAGTGTTCTATTGGAACTCGACTGAGTCCTAAACAGTCCAGTAACCATTCCTGGATGCCCCGCACTCAATAACATAAGTGCAGCACCAAATCGAAGCTTGCTCGCATTATACCATAAGAACGTTTTGTGCCTCTTACTTTAGCATCCAGAATACCAGATTGCAGAGAGAAGCTGATTGCTGTCTTTGAAACCCGGGTTCAATTCTCGGCAACTACGTTTTTCATCTAACTCGACTTTTTCTGTTTCAGCAAATATCATAATTCATTGTTCAAAACTTATTGAATATGTGTGTGTATAATATATAAATAAGTGTAAGTTGATAAAATGAAAAGTGACTATATCGACCCGTCAACAACCGCCACTCTGTGTCCTTGTAAATTCTTTTTGGCCGATCATTCTTTACTGTTGCCAGTATAGGAACGATTCCTATTCTGGACTGGACAAGCTGTAATCTCTTTAGTTTCCTGAAGGAGTTAATACCGCGATTGCACTTGAATCAATAACAGATTTTCAATCTCGAATTTTTTTACGACGCCAGTTCAGTAATGAATACCTCGACTACCAGCACTAAAGACCCAATTTTTCACTTCCATCATTCTCCGTGTTTGATTGACTACACAGGACAATAAAATGGTTTTGGGAGTCTACTGGGATTCTAATAGGTGTACTTTATGTTTTTGGGGTCGCTGAATACGAATCCATTCGCAGAATTGAGCCAGCACGACAGGATTTGCAGTAAAATTCAAATAATGGCTAAAACTCCCGAATTTCTACGAACATTTCGGTCCCAAACCCACAAACCCTAAACCCACGAACTCCAAACCCGCAAACCACAAACCCACGAACCTCAAATATAATACCAATTGAGAAATTGGTATTGTAGGGTGTGAGGTGTGTAGGCAAGGGGATTCACGCTAAACAAGCACCCAATTGTGAGAGGCAAGAGGACTTACGCTAAAAAAGCACCCCATCGTGAGAGGAAAGGGGACTAGTTAAAAAAGCAACCCATCGTGAGAGGCATGGGGACTTTGAATAGTATCATGAAAACTGAAACAAAAAAGTTTGACCAGGAGAAAATAAATATTGTCAAGGCTAAAGTTATCTTCTAACTGGTCTCTAACCGGTTCCTAAAAGGCACTCGACACTGGTGTGTTCTAACCGATCCTAACGGATTCTACCCGACATTTGGGAACAGAAATTGAATGTTTCAGACTGAAGTTGGTTTCTAACTGGTCTCTAACCAGTTCCTGAAAGACACTTGATACTGGTGTGTACTTTGGCCGGTCCTAAACGGGTTCTATCTGGCGATCGAAAAGAGAAAATAAATATTTTCAAAGGCTGAAGTTAGCTTCTAACTGGTCTCTAACCGGTTCCTGATAGGCACTTGTCACGTGTGTGTTCTAACTGGTCCTAAGCGAGCTCTATCCGGCGATCGAGAAGAGAAATTAAATATTGTGACTAAAGTTAGCTTCTAACAGGTCTCTAACCGGTTCCTAAAAGGGCACGTCTCACAACCGTGAGAAGGGTGGTCACAGGGCACGACGAAATCATAACGACAAGCCAGCGAAACCCTCGTGTGTCTTGAGGACACGAAGCTACCCAAGGATGAAAGCTTTCTGCATCCATCTCGCAAGTGCCTTGGCATATTTTTGGCACGCGGGTATGGCTTCAAGGTTACGAACCAGTGATAGTTTCGCACCTCCGAGAGCTCCTATCACAAGGACAATTACTCGCACCGAATATTTTGGGTACAGGAGTTGCAGCTCTCTTTTAAGGTCTTGATGCCTCTCTTCTTTTCCTTTCTCCTTTGCAGTGATGTTGTATTCGGAAGGAGCCGAAAATTCGATCACGAATATAGTTCGTTTCTCGAAGTCTTGGAGAACAATGTCAGGCCTCGAGTGCGCAACGGAGACTGCTGCCCGAAAATCGTGGTTCCAAAAAATTTGGCACTTCTCATTTCGGACAATTGACTCTATATCCCTTGGAGCGTTCGGCAGGGCAGGGTCACGAACAACGCCGCAAGAGCGACAAAGATGGTAATGAAGTACTCTTGACGTCGTTCCTGCGTGGGTCGGAAACCCCGATAGTATGTGTTCTAGGTACTCAGCGTCTGCATGACACGCTCTGCACCTATCACTGGGAACTTCTTGACATAAAATGCGGGCACGGTATGCTAAGGTGGAAATGACACCGTCCTGACATGCAAAAATAAAACCCTATGTACATGAATTGAGCCCTGATGATTTGAAGAAAGCAAAGGTTTGCTCCTTCGACAATGTCTGTTTTTCTACATTTCTGTAAAAGTTTCCGTGCATATGCTTGTCGACTAGCTCTTGGTGAAATTTTCCAAACTCTGCTTTCTTTACTTCGGCTTTTAGACGTGAAGCATCTAGATGCTAAAATTCAGGCCAAGTGTCTCGGCCGCTTGCTCCGCGGCTTCATAAAGGAACGCTCCTTCGCCAATCATCTCGTGATTCCTGACCATCTTCAGGAGCGGATCTCTGTCATTAGCAACGATGAAGGCTGTACTTAGAACAATTCGGTTATGGAGACACTGGAGATTCAGAAGTCCGCGTCCGCCTTGACGGCGTGAAATGTATAATCGCGGAACTGACGAATTGATATGCAAGCTTTTATGCATATGCATGATCTTACGCGTGGTGACATCAAGGGCCTTAAGCTCGTTCTTCGTCCATTGAACCAACCCAAACGAGTAGAGTAGAACCGAGACGGCAAGCATGTTAGTCGCAGATACCTTGTTCAACGCCGACAGATTGGAAGACCAAATCTGTCGAAGAAGATGCTTGTATCTGCTTTGGAGAGACTCCTTCACTGACGTTACGTCTTGAATGCGGCTTTGAGGCACGCCCTAATAATACTTATATCCACAAGCTCAGGTTCCTCGGGAACGCCAATAATCTTTCCTTTCTTCAGATGAATTTTGGCACATTTGTCCAAACCAAAATCCATTCCAATCTCTCCTGTGTAGTTCTTGACGATATTTATAGCAGATTGAAGTTTGTTTTTACCAGAGGCATAGATCTTCAGATCATCCATATAAGACACATGAGTGACCTTATGTGCGCGCTGATTAGTGTCGACACATAGGTAACCCGGAGAATTTCATAGTGCGAGAGATAGAGGCAGAAGTGTGATGCAAAAAAGCAAAGGGCTCATGGTATCGCCTTGAAAGACGCCCCTCTGGAAGGTGACGTTGTTCGTTATCAGACGATAATTTCTAGATGAGATAGTAAATCTAGTTTTCCAAAGAGGCATCAATCTCTCTATGCATCTCAATATGTGCGGATGTACCTTCAAGCTTTCCAACAGACAAAGTCTATGAGAGGTTGAATCGAAAGCTTTCCGGTAGTCAATCCAGGCCATTGACAGGACGTATTGATGGGCTGTAGCGTCTTTACAGACACACCTGTCAATCAGCAGGTTCTCTCGACAGCTTGCTACACCTTTTTTCGTGCCACGTTGTTCGTACATCTCTCGCCATACAGGCTCAATTCGTCGAACAATCCTCTTGTTTAGGACAGCTGTGAAGATCTTATACAGTGTGTTCAAACAAGTTATTGGCCTGTAATTCTCTGGGTTGGACAAATTGCCTTTTTTCGGCAGGAGTATAGTGCGTCCTAACATCAGCCACTGCGGAATGGGCGTCTCCGACTTTATATATGAGGTTAATATGCGGGCCAAATGTTGGTGTATAAAAGTAAACTTCTTCCACCAAAAGTTCTTGATACAATCTGGTCCAGCAGCGGAAAAGTTCTTCGTGCCTCTAAGTGCTTTTTTCACCTTTTCGGCAGTGACTGATGGACATTCCTCCTCAGATTTTATGAGGTTGTCGCAAAACTCCTCAGTATCTTCTTTCAACTCTAGTGTTTTCGGGATTTTGTATACCTCTCTCCAAAAAGTTTCTACCTCCTCGGGCTTCGGTGGATTTTTTACAGAAACAGGGAGATCGCTGAAGAGGCACGATGGGTCAGCGAGAAACTGTTGATTCTCCCTGATGCATCTCTCCCTCTCCTGTATTCTCCTCCTTACGTCAGATAACAGCCGTATTTTGTCAAAAATATGCTGCTTGATTGTCAGCGGCTTTGACTTATTTAGTGTGTGATTCAAGATCCTTAGTTATTGGGCGAACTTCCGAACCCTTTCCGTAAACGGTCTACCAGATGTTATGTAGTCAATCACACATTGAACACGGGACGCATTCTGTCTTGCCCATCCAATTTTCTTGTTCAGTTGATGCAAGCCTCTTTTGGTCTTTTGATCCATCGTCGGTTTTAGCCTTCGATTTGAATCAGCCAAAGTTCTCGCAGCACCATTAATTGAGCAATTGATGATCCAGAGGTCGGACTCTTGCTAGATATCTCCATGAAGGGAGGCATCCATTTCGGCCAGATCTTGGGGTTTAAGAGGAACTTGCATGTTGATGTTCCTCCTTGTACTGAAATTGCAATCATCTTTCAGAGGGTGCCTGCTTTCTGTGGTTGGTCTTAATGTCGCTTCATCTTCGTCTGCACAGAGTGTACATACGCGCCATAATGCCTCCGTGAACAGGGATAATGCTGGCATCGTAGCAGTCTAGCACGTCATTCTTAATTCGTTCCGTCCACTCAATGTGGGCGTTTCGCCGGTCCGTCGTCGTGTTTCCATCTAAATTATTTTCAGCACCCCGAACTCTAGGATGATCGGCATTGTTTGCCGACCCATTGTCAGGTGCTCTGCGCGTTCGATCGTTTTGAACCGCATCTACAACATTTTGGTATCTTGGTGGTTTCATTGTTGATCCCACGAGCAGCTAGGGAAAGGGTTCGTCCATCCTTGTAGAGCCCCGCGTGCAAGGATAAGGCTGATACTCTGAGAGGTCGCCCGGTATCCCAGAGTCACCGTTAAAGACACCTCACCCAGATGCCATTCAGCTTTCGGCACGGTTATTACGCCTTCGCTTAGGGGTTATTCCTTCGGGACCATCCCTGGACAATTGTCCGCGACTACTAGTTTATCATTGTAACCATATTCAGCAGGAACCCTTGGTACAGGGACCCTCTATCCGCAACCCGAGGACGCGTTTGGTGACTTTGTCACAGGCCCTTCGGTTCTATTCCAAAGGAATCGAAACATTTTTCAAACACACAAATTTTCCAAAGAAAATTCGAAAGGATTCGAATATATACATATATATGCGAGTGTCCTACCTGCTCAGGAACCTCTACAGGATCCTCCCTAGAGAATTTCTTGCAGCAACGTCCACGATAATGCAAGAACCTGTACAGGTATTTGAATACCCAGGTTCCTTTACAGGAACGTGCGCAAGTTCCCTCGCAGGATCCGCGGCAGGAACCGGTGTACCAAGAACCTGCGTACGTTCCTATACAGGAACCTATGCGGGAACCTCCAAAGGAACCTGTCAGGTTTCTGAACAGGTTCCTGTACAGGAATTTTCAGCTGGGTGGTGTGTTCTAGCCTGTCCTAACTGGATTCTATTCGGCGATCGAAAAGAGACACTAAAGATTGTCAGAGACGAAAGTTAGCTTCTAACTGACCTCGAACCGGATCCTAAAAGTTAGGTGACGGTTACAACCCGGGGACGAATTTCGTATGAGGGCCGGTAAACAACCGGTTCAGAATCGGGTACAAATGTTACAGGATGCCGGATAGAAAGCGGTTAAATGCCGGTTACAACCCGGGGACAGAAACTGGTTATAGATCAGTTAGGGCTGGTTAAGAACCTGGTAGGAATATTATGTGGACCGGTCATAGCCAGTTAGAACCCACCTCTAACCGGGTTCTAAACTGGTTCTGTCCGACATTTTCAGCAGAGTGGTCTACTACATGAGGCTGAATTTCATATATACTGAGGGTTTAAGCCGTATTTTGAAATATTTTTGCCGTATTTTCCAACCACGACAATGCTTTTTTCATTTGTATAGTATTTTACGAGCTTTCGAACAAAGTTACTTAAGAAATACACCAGAAAAACAGTGCTATCTGCTAGTTGCCAGCAACTCATATTATTTTCTAATACGGACCTATAACAGTGCAGCTGTCAAACTTTTTCTGAGCACATTTTTCGACAAGATTAGTTTCTTATACGTTTGAACCATAATTAACAAACTGCACAATCTGATACAATGAAACATTGCATCTTAACCTACTGACTGCTACACTAAGAGGTTAGGTTAATGCACAGGAAGAGGTGGTTCATTCCACCCCAGAACAGTGGCTCATACCGCCCCATATGACACTTGCAAGTTAAATTAAAATTTCACCTATTTCTGTTTCACAATTATATAAGAATTTGTTGAAAATTTAAGGTTTAATAAATAAGCTATCTAAATAACAGAATAGCAGAATACAGCTCTTGAAAGGAAATGATAACCTGCGATAAAATTGAGTGGCTCATCTTACCCCCTATGTTCATCTCGCCCCACCCTACCCTATACAACGTGGACAACTTTTCACCACTTTTTGACTCTCCCCTCCTCCCCCCCTCGTGGATAGCCGTGGAATTTTGACGACTACCCCCTTCTCTGTCCACGTGGACATATTTGATAAAAATATAGATATTATTGGTCTTCAAAAGCAAGGAGGCCAAAAGGAGCGATAATAAAATTATCTTTATAATTTGTGGGTAACAATCTTTCATGCCCACACATGCGCAAAAAAAATTTCAAACCACAATTTACAAAGATAATTTCAATTAATACCAAAATTAGAATTTGAAAAATTCGCTGTGTTTTTACTTTCGATTCCTGGATCTTGTCGATTTTTTTCTAGTGTATACTTGTATGCTGGAAAAACGTATATATGATCCGTGCAAGTCACATGCAATTATGCAATCTTCTTTGGATAAAGCAGAAGTCGATTCATTTTTTCACTCCAGTACAGTCAGGTACTCACTGTACGAAACTGCAAGACATTTTTCTTATACTCCTTTACAAGATCGAAGCTCGCAGACCTCTTCAAGGATTTTTCGGAACCGATCATACGACCAGCCTGCAGAATACGCATCAACTTATGATTCTCGCAAGCATTCTCCTTATGGAAACAGATTCCGATGTGACAGATCGCAACATCGATATGACAGACCGCCATCCTGATGTGTCAGATCGCGATCACTATATGTGGCAGACGTTCACTCAGTTTTTCTCCAAGAAGATCCCACTATCGTCAATCAGATAAAAGAGCAAAACATTCATCTCAAAAATCCCTAGGTGAGTCAAAATCTCTGTCCCATCGGCAGGGAGAAAACAGAAGAAAGAAATTAAGGCTTCTCTGACTGACCCTATTGTCATGAGGGATAATCGAATCATTGATGAACAAAACAAAGTATCAGTGTGCTTAGCAGCATTGAGCACCACATTATTAAAAGTACTATTAAATGAAACAGTTGAAAGATTTGATTTGATGAGGATTTAAAGCGACGTATCTCGCATCCTGGTAGATCTGCAGCATGATGAAATCCTCACAAGATGTCTCATACTTACTCACTCAATCCAGCTTTTAAACGCAACCCGAGCCGGTGAGTGGCTATTTGGAGACAATCTTATCGAGAACTTGAAAGCAGCTTAGCGTTTGGATACATTATCACAGGACTTGAAACCTGCAACCAAAAACGCACCAACAACTGCAAATTCGTCATAATACTCAAAGAGCCCTACTCGCCACAAGACCCAGCAATCAGGAGCGGGGGCATCACAAACGATTTATTTTTGCAGGGAAGAGCTACAAACGACTGAGCTACAATCGCCCGATCTACAATCTGACGAACTTCAATCGCCCGATGACTTCGAGGATGGACAGCAGACCGAGCTCATACAGAAAATAACGTTACATCACAAAGGTACGTGGGGAGTGGGGCGAGCGACGTCCAAGAATTCGTTAATGCTTGCCACGAATGAAAACTTGTATGCTGCCCCGTGCACATGCGCACTGGTGGTTGCCATGCCAACGATGTCAACACAAGTTTGAAGTTTCAAACTTGTGTTTTGAACATAATAACCTACAATATTTTGTTCACTGAAATTAACTTCATCCCTTACTTACGGAATCCATCAATGATTCCAATAATTTTATTGTAGTACTTACATACTTTCTAGATCCTTTTCGTATTTTTGATGACATTTTCCTTCTTGTTTTTATTTCAGGAACGTGATATACACCCAACAAAATAAAAACACAAGCGAACATAGCCTACATATGCATCGAAATGTGAAAATATAACATAGGGGAGTGGGTATAACACGTGACTGCGAAAACAGCTGTGCGCATGTTCACGGGGCAGCATACGAGTTTTCATTCGTAGCAAGCATTAACGAATTCTTGGTCGTCACTTGTCCCATCTCTGCTCACCAAACACATAGGGTGATACCACTCCTTACTATTCCTTCGTGTCTCAGATAAAATAGTCCTTCAGTGGATTGGCAGCTACGCCATCCCTTCTTTGAGTCAACCGATTCAAATAAAAATACTGGAGGAACCATGCTGGTCGGAAGAAGAAAAACAACCAATGTCAGCACAAATAGAAGAATTGCTCAGCTAAGTAGCAATTCAAAGATGCCAAAATCGACAAGACAGTTCCTGTCGCCTATTTTCCTTACGCCTAAACCGAACGGGTTTCAATGCTTCATTCTCAATCTCAAAAAGTTGAAGAAGTTCATAAACAAAGAACATTTTAAATTAAAAGAGATACGAATGGCGCGAGATTTTATTAAACCTAACTGTCTCGTAACAACTTTGGACCTTACGGATGCATATTATCTCGTTCCAATTGCTGATTCTTTTTAAAAAAACTTTAATTCACCTTCATCGGCCGAACTTCCGAATTTCTTTGTCTAGCTTTTGGTTCAAGCAGCGCCCCGTATGCCTTCAACAAATTTATGAAACCGGTAGTATCATTTTACCGCACACGTATTTATATATCTATGATTTACTTGGATTACATGATTTTGTTTGGAGATTCTGATAATGGATATACAGAGAATATACATACAACTTGTCTTTTACTTGAAAAATTAAGTTTTATCTTCAACAGGGAGAAAATTCGATTCCAACCAGCTACAAAACTTAAATCTTTAGGTATTACAAAATTCGAGATTTGGCATTATTGATAGACACTTTGCGATCCTGTTGCCTGATAAGAAAATATGGGTGAGCCCATATTAAGGACCTCAAACTTGAAAAGTATCGAGCATTGAAAAAGAATAATGGTAATTACGATTCAATGGTAAAACTAACACCTTCAGTGCGAAAAGACCTCTTTTATTTTTCCCTGCTCAACGATACTAACGAATTTATTACTTCATGGAGAAAACCACATAAAGCAGGTGGATCAAAGATACCTTGGAGAAAAGCGGACTGGATAAAACTGCTGCATGGACTTCGTCATCTCAAACCTTTGCAAAGTTCTAGTCTACAGACTGTAAGAAAAATGCAGCAATTCTGCAAAAGCAGTTTTAAAGCGCTAAACATATTTTGCTCCTTGTATTTTCTAGTTTCTTCTTGATTAACGTTCCTAAATATGACAATAAAAGTTATTTTTTACTCAGATAACAAAAAATGCATCAGATTACTACACAGTTCATCGTTCTATATCGCCGTACACCTTTCAACGCATCTACAACTGGTGAACTAAGGAGGAGGCGCGTAATACAATTGAATGGTTAAACGAACTAACCTAGTGAAGTTCTATTAAAATTATTTCTACCGCCTCCTCCGAAATATTTGTCCCTACCTTTACTTCCCAGTACATTGCTATGTACGGTAATCCCTCAAAATAATAATGGAACGGGACAGTACATTACCAAAAACTTTTGGTATAACTGTTACATTTGTCTAATCGTCGTTTAACTTTTTTTTTATTTACAACCTATATTATTATAATTAAATCATTTTTATAATTATAATTATATTATATTATAATTATTATTGTCATAAATCATAAACACTATATAGAAATTAAGATACGTTACGCGTCTCATTCGAAAATGGCAGACAATATGGTTACAGAAGAGTTATGTAACTTTTCTATAATACAAAGTAACATTTTCTAGATCAGATTAGTAACAAATTACTAACCAGCATGCAAGTATGTCATCCCCCAAGCTCTAGCAATTCAATAAAAGATCTAGAACGCTGTGATACACGTTCTGTAACAATTCTGAAACAATTTTAGAACTCAGTTGTATAAGTTCTGTAGCAATTCTAAAATAATGCCAGAACTTTGTTTGGCATTTTCTTTGAAAGCTGTAGAACAGTTATGCACGATCTGTAAAAAATCGGGATCAAATCTATAACTTTGTTATGCATGTCCTATAATAATTATGGCACAATTATATAAACGTTCTAGAAATGTCAAGTACAAATATAGAACTTTCTTATGATATAGAAAACAAAGCATTATGTTTGGAAAAACTGAAAAATATTTAATATGTACGAGTTGTAATGCAGTCGCCACTAATACATCTGCGAATGCCCTGACAAGGAAGGTACCCGAGGTGTGCCTCACCGAATTTCTTCATTCTGTAGTACGTTGTAGTACATAAAGAATAGTAGATACGTATTTTTTGTTAAGTGCTAATTCGTCGACTTAAGAGGTGAAAATCACCTTTGAATTTTACCCCTAAAAACAGTTTTTCTTCAATATCTCAAAATGGAAAATCAATCACAAAATACTTTTTAAATTTTAATCTTGGAACGCTTATTCTGGCATTAAAAATGAAATAGCATAAGAACCCTTATTTTTAGGAGGGTTCACTGTCCCCATGGAATTGAACATTATTAGATAGTAGATAAAAGCAATATAATACATATACATATATATATATATATATATATATATATATATATATGTCAATTTTATTACTATGAGTATGACACAGTCATTTACAGTATTTAAAGCCACTCAATTTTTGTATGTCTCACCCATAAAATTTCCGTTTTTAATAGAACAAAATATTATTTATTGAACAAAGTTTCAGAATTTTATATCATACTGAAAAAATAACTACATTTCAATGGCTATGTTCGAATTCAGCCATTTAAGGGGTGAAAGCCGCCCTTAAACGTAACAAACGTTAACTTATTCCTTAAAAAAAGACGATTCTCGAGGCATGTCTTATATGTTAAAATCTATTTAATTTACTAATGAATGTCTTTGAAAAAACGCTCCTATAGATTAAAATTCAAAACGTATGTTGTGAATAATTTTCAAAAAGCAGTACATTAACTGTGGGGATAAATCATCTCTTGCAATGAAATATTTTCAAAAACCTCGACACATGACAACTTTAATTTTTGCTTTTCTTAATAACAGTACAATGTACAGCGAAATTTAGCTCATTTTAAAATTTCTGTATAAAAAAAAATGTGAAAAAAGTCACATTCACCCCTTTAAAAAATTAGGGTTGCAACTCCTCGGTATAAAAATTATTTCGCAATGAGTATTTTTTTGTAAAAAATAATCTGACGTTCGTTTTATTAACAAATTCCGATTCGTTTTTGAGATATTAAAGAAAAACCTCCTTTGGGGGTAAACTTTAAAGGTAGTTTTCACCCCTTGAATCGACGAATTATCACGACACAGAAAATACGTGTCGACTGTTTTTTCAATGCACTACAATATATTACAGAATGAAGAAAATCTGTAAGGCACACCTCGGGTACTTTCCTCGTGAGAGGTCTAGAGGGTAACTCTTTCAGAAAACTTGTTTAACCAAATTCATTATTTATGGAAAAAAATATTTGGTACAATACTTTTCAGAAGGTTTGAACCAAGACAACACTTTTTTCTGTTTACCCGGAAATTGAAATCAAAAATTCGGAAAAAGAAATTTTCTCTACACACACATGAAAAACCCTCGTTTGCTCACCGCTTACAGACATAAAAAATGGCTAATTCCGCACTGTGCGAAGGCCTAAGCAAAATCTCCAACATCGATGAGCAAAATGTTTTCACCGGTGAGCAAAGTGAACTCACCGTTAACCGTAACATTTTGCTGATCGGTTTGCTCATCTTTTTAAGTGCCATCTAGCGTCGCAAGTGATTATTATATTAGCCTCGTGGTGGATATATCAGCACCTATTAGACCGAACAATTTCGAAAGAATTAAAATGCCTCCTCAAGACACGCACTCTACAAAGAAAAAATAAATTTTCTTCACACATATATGCAAAACCCTTGTTTTCCCACCATTTACGGACATCGAGAATAGCTGATTATTACTGTGCGAAGGCGTAAGCGAAATGCCCAACATCGATGAGCAAAATGTATTCATCGGTGAGAAAAATGCTCTCACCGTTTACCGAAACTTTTTGCTCATTGGTTTTGCTAATTGATTTTAGTGCATTTAGCGTCGTAAACGGTGAATATGTTACCAACGTGATGGATCAGTGTCGTTACGTTCGTTGTCTGTAAATGTCGGTCTAGTGCCTACAAATAAAGTTTTCGAAAAACAGTTAGCATTTAAAAATACAAGATTGCAGCACACTGAAGCCCTCAGAGCTTCAAAATGTACATTTTAGGCATGAGGCCCCTCCCTTCGGAGCCGGTTATATTTAAAAAAAATTTTAATAGTAGGGGAGCGACGGCGAATGCGGCGCACATAAAGGAAAATGCACGATTAAAATTCAAATATAAAGTACAATTTTGTAATAAAATATTTTTTGTTCAGACCAATATCTTACCAATGCTCTATGCATGGAGATAATTTAGTTGGAGTTCATTAAAACCGTTAATTAATGTGTTTTCCACAAAGTGCATCTGCGCCAAGTTGTCCTACCTTGTATGGTAATGTGGCGCGTTTCGATTTCAATTCATAATTATTGAATAAAAAACAAATGAAGAAAAATTAGTGAAATTTAATAAAAATAAGATGAATATATTTACGTTTAATATTATTAACATATTTGAGGGATTATATCTGCCGAAATTTTAAGGAAAAATGTTTTTTTAACAGTGCAGAATGACTCACTAATATGAAAAATAACATAATGGTAATAAAAAATATTTAAATAATTATCAATGGGGAAAGTTTTCAAACAATTCTTTATATTAAACTATAATACTAAGACAAGGTACAACCCGAATACGCCATATTAGTCGCATGTGAATAGTATTTAATAAAGATTTTTCACATAAAAGTTTATTAATTTTCAAAAGGTGTTAATCGTTCTTTGTCTACTGGCCTCATTTATTGATAAAAATGGTAAGACAGTTTCATCCATCGACGCCGGACCTCATCAGTTAAAAAAGCTTAAAATTAAATTGAGTGACAATTTGTGGTATGCATAGTTTAAGCATTCGTATGTAGAATTTAAAATCTAAAGATTTTTCGGGTTTCAATCGTGTGCGAAACTATGAATGTTACCGACGTTCTTTAAAATTTAAATTTATTTTAAGATGGACTGTATAAGATCTCGGATGAAGTACACATGGAGCTGGCCCAAATATAAAATGATTTATTATTAAAAAATTACAAACCCGAGACCATGGGTAGAACTCAAAGGAGTTCTTACCCCGTGCAGAAATTTCCCCATCTTTCCCTATTTGAAGTTGGGTTCTGAAGGGGCCCCTATCAGAATATCTAGACTAGAAAAAACTGATGGGGGCCCTATCAGGTTCTAGTGAAGAATTCCATGCTTCGTATAGGTATGGCGAATCTATTTGTATCTAGTGGGGCCCCGGCCAGAAAATTCCTAAAATCTTATTCTTATTACCTAAAGTATTAACTTGTAGGGTTCTGGCGTTCTTAGTAAGCAGAAATAGTGTTTCTTCGTGTGCATGTGAACGCTTTTTTCCATAAAACTTAATTTAGGGAATTATTGAAAATTTTGTTCGGAATCAGGCACGTATGTGTCAGTTAAAGTTAAAGAGGTTATGTCAAGTACAGCTGTTCAGTGCTTCGATAGAGCTTTCAAGTTTTGTGTTTTCATTTCTTTATGTCATTTTTTTATTGTGTTTGACAATTATTCTTCTCCACGATGGAAGAGAAAAGGCGCCTGCAAGAGCAGAAACGATTTCGCCGTCAAAAGTTCCGCTTAATGCAAAAAGTCGAAGAAGAATGCGATGGGAGTGAGGTTATGATTTTCGGAGCTGCTCGCTCCGACGATCACGTAGAAGGTAACTAATGTAATAATAATTGAATATATTGTATTTGTACGAATAATTTAACAGTAAATATAATCTAATAATAACACAAACTAGAAATATTATTCTCTTACATTATAATACAAAAAATGTCAAATAAGTAAATTTATAAAATTCGGGGTACGTATAAAAATGAAAGTCAATCAATTATAATTCAGCAGTTGGCATATTTTAGTGTACTATTATTATTTCAGCTGCTAATTCCAACACACGTAAAGATTCAATGGGCCAAAATATCAATGAGAAAGTCTTCCTCATGGAATTCGAAAATATTCTTCTCAACGTCAAAGACTGAGAAGGAAGATGGAATCTCCTAGCTGCTAACTCAAATCAAACACAGGGGCCTTGTAGGGGCCTTGTAGGGGCCCTTCTCTTAATTGGGGTTGTAGGCGGGCGACCCCCACTAGAACCCTACTAGAAAATCTAGTGGGGCCCCTATGGCCATAGCGTTGCGTTCTAGATGGGGGCCCGACTAGTTTCCCTCACTAGATCCCGATTAGAGATTGGGAAAACTCGTCCGAGCCCTACTAGAGCCCTATCGAAATTTCTGCACGGGACACAGTCCATCTTAAATATTTTTACATCTTTTTTAAAAATGCAATTAAAATTGATTTTACCTATTTAAACAATTTCACTGAGTACGAAACTCATGCGAATGCTTAAACTCTGCATACCACAAATTGTCAGTCAATTTAATTTTAATCTTTTTTAACTGATGAGGTCCGGCGTCGACGGACGAAACTGTCTTATTATTTTTATCAATTAATCAGGCCAGTAGACAAGAAACGACTAACACCTTTTTAATTATACTTCATCTGGCCAAAACCTTAACACCAATACAAATATTTATTAATTTTAATCAAAATCTTAAACTTTAAATCATTCAAGCAACTCGGAACCGTATATTTCCAAAAAATTTCATAAGTTTACACGAAACTTCCGTAATTTTTTACTTGTTTTTAGCTACTCTGGCAATACAAGCGAAAGAACTAAAACGCACTTTTCGTCATAAAAATCAGGCCATTAATTTAATTATCCCAATTTTTCAATGATATAACGACAAAAACATATATTAATGTAATGAAACTACCTCCTAAAGAAAAAAATGCGGTAATATTCGAAAACTCGAACGCGGCACATCAGCCGCCGCCGCATTCGCCACCGCTCGCCTATCTAGATGCCTTGGAAATTGGATGAAAAAAATATTGATACTACAGTTTAAAATTTTTCGAAAAGTTCCATTCTTTTCAATGTTAATTTCAAACCATGAAAATTGAAATTTCTGAATTTGAAATTTATAAATGCTGAAATCTTTAACTCTAAAATTTGTTATTATAAATGTATAAAGTTAATTCATTTAATTAATTAATTAATATTATAATCCTCACATGAAAGATGGAAGATTCGCTGGCTAATTATGGAAGACTGAAGTTAGTTAAAATGATTTAATTTTAATCCGTTCTAGGCTTCTTCCTTGTTCGCAAAATCGTTGAAGGGTAAGCTGCTTGTCTTCTGCAATTAATTATTTTTTGTAGCTCAGGGGAAATCGCGGACGGGAATTCGATCGGCCCTCTCGAGAATAAGTAAAAAGTTGCCCCCCGTGGGTATTTTTTTCCTTCTTCCGACGTCATTGTATAGAGATTATGTAGATGAATTTACGCCACCATAATGAAATTGTGTGCGAAAGATGTTGATATCGCTTTAATGCCTGCTTTACGTATCTTCATCATAGTATAGATATAACGAGTCAAATTTTTACGCTTCAAACATGCAATATTTTCAATTTAATAATTTCGAAGCTAGAATAAGAATGTCACCTTAAAACCTTTCGAATTATGAGACTTACAAACCTAATTGAAATTTCAAACTTTAATTGTCTAAGAGTTAAAATCTAAAAGACTGAACTTGACAGCAGTAGATAGTATAAATAATAGGTACAACAGACTACAATTATAATATTTCTTGAGCCGGATTCACTCCCTCTCAAATTTAATGTTATACTCTTATATTAAAGAATGCGTAACATCTAGAATTTCCGCTCAACAGCTGGCAAACGACGCATCATTTAAAAGACAAAAAAAAATAAAATAAATTAACTCCTGATTGGTCCAAGACTACTTTGCTGTCGAATAAATTTATTCGAGAATGCATGAGGTGCGATTATGTTAGTCAGACCTTAGACCCTTTTAAACACAATTGGTTCGCACCAGGATAGCGTTACGAATTTCTCGTCCCTTCCTCAAAGCGTTACGAATCCTAGAGTTTGGTCCCGTTTGTCTAGATCAGATTTTCTAGATCTAGATTCTAGCCTAGTCATTCTATTTGAGGGTGGTCCAAAGTCTAGATTTTTTAATTTTTCTCACTACATTTCCAAAAATGTTGTACACGGATAAACGTGAACTCTGTTACATATTCTAAGAAATAGCCTGGCCCCTGACTACTTTAGTGATTTAGTCTCTTTTAGTCCTTAATCTTAGTTTTCACGTCATCGCCACGCCATGGAAAACTGATTTATGAGAATCAGTTCGAGTACTCGGAGGCGCTGATCTGCCCGCAATTTTATGCACCTAGCTCTCCGGATTTACGTTCACTCAACGAGAATCACTCACAAATCACAGAGAACCCTTATCGCGGAAATTTATTCCCTACAAATACTTGATCGACGATTTTTTTTAGTTGAAAGTGAAAAAATATAGTTTGTCAAAAAAGTTATTATTATAAGATTTTTTGAGAGAGGAAACAAAAAGTATCGTCATTTTTTATTCTTTCACAATTAAAGCCATCTTCTAAGTGCTATTGAAATGGTTACGGTGTCATACGATTGTATATTTCGGAGAATAAATTTAACGTATATATATATATATGAACAAATTATAACAAATAAAACCAATATTAAATTCTCTAAAATTATGATTTCAAATAAACGTTATAAGTCACGATTCCGGGAAGATTTATGCTCAGTGGATCATAAATAGTTTCCTACGCATATACTCGACGTGATTCAATAAAAGAAAATCTTGAATCAAGTATATAAGGTAGCACCCTAGCTTCTTTTACGAGATCATAAAGAAAGAGGCAATGCCATATTACAAAGTCAGAGTTCATGAAACATTAAAAAATTGTCTATATACCACCTTCTTTATTTCAGAGTTAAGAATTCAGCTTTTTATTCATTCCTCTTAAATTTTGACTTATTCTTACCAATAATGAAATATTTTTTGAATAAAAACGTTGCAAAAAATTGAGAACTACAATTATCTGTCATCGAATAATTTTTATAGGGTGACGGATTCCCAACCACCTTGCACTTTTACAACTTTATATATATATATATATATATATATATATATATATATGTATGTATGTATGTATGTTGTAAAATTATCAATTTTTAGAAATGTGTAGTTTTTTAGATAATTTATTTTCCCATTTGTATAATGTAATATCTGAATAGATTGGTTCAGTATCGATCACAAATAAATTATAATGTTAGTGCTTCTACTAAAAATTCTAAAGCAGTTATTCAAAGAATAATTATATTAGACAGGAAAAAACTGATTACTTGAGGACGAAAAAAGTTATTTGAAAAGATTCGGGTAGCCCCGGCCTCAAGATGTTTGAAGAAAAGAACCTAAACTTCCTATCAAAAAAAAATAAATAAAAACAAAAAAGAGATCTAGTTTTGTAAAAAGTCAAATTCATTTTTTCAATAGATCCTCACGATAAATGGGAAGGGCATGAAGAAATGATAGGATACCTTACTTATGCATAAGAAGAAACTTTTCGAATATATGAGAACAAATAAAAAAGGTGGATTTTTCCAAGAAATATCTGTTATTTTCTTCTTGAAATTTTGAAAATATGAAAAGAAGATTATCTGCAAAACCCCATCTTTTTATTTTGTCAGATATTTAAAAAAATTTCTGCTTAGTAGGAAAAATATAATTTTTGAATTGTTCTCGTAACCGATGCAAGATATCACAAAATAGCAATATTATTTTTGGCAGAACTTGTCTAGATGTGCAAACTTTATATTTATATTTTTGGTTTTTTCATGAACTAAAAAATTAAATTTTATGAGGAATAAATCTCCGGACCACAAAAATGGTTCAGCATACCTGAAATTCTCAAAATTTCATCCTCAAAAAAAGATTAATTAAAAAAAAATTAGAAAAAAATCTTAATATGTGTTTTTTCTAAAAACCTAATTTTTGTATTTTCAATAAAAATCACTTGCATTTTTTCAATTTTTAATTTTTATTAAATTTTCGATGGATTTGAAAAGGGGATGGCAAAATCAACTGCAATTTATTAAGAAAATTGCAATTTGTGAGTTAGGTCAAAAACTGGCGCCTAATTTCCTCTAAAAAACAACACATCTTGTCGCTGAGAGATTCTGCGACTTTAAGTATGTAGAACCTGCCAACCTCCAAATAGATTCGGTCACGTTTATTTGTAATGATCCAATTTTGAACGCTTTAATTTCCATTTGTTAATTATAACCACTTAAAAATGTAAATACAGTACCCTCCCACCAATCGCGAAAGTCTGGGACTGGGATTCGCGTTGAGTTCCCCCACCACATCAACAGTCTTTTTTCTCTTGCGCTTTACGCTTATATCTATAATTGATTGAGAAAATCGAATAAAAATTCAAAAATATTTAATGTAAAAATTTGACAGTCGAGGAAACACTTAGCAGAGAACATACAGAAGCTATTATGCGAATTTTACATGAGCGGCTGAGAATAAAAAGTGGAAATATCTCGCAGGTGAGTAAA
>CAKNXH010052602.1:7431-31422 GCA_932178445.1 Andricus quercusramuli
GATATATATATATATATATATATATATATATATATATATATTATATATATATATATTTATATTATTATTATATTATGTATATATTATATAATTTAATGTATTTATTATCCAATATATTTATATTACTTATATATATTATTTATATACAAATTTGATCTCTGTCAAAAAACTAGATGAATTCATCACCAAGAAACCAAAAAACCAAGAAAAGTTCTATCGGATAGGGGCAATCAATTTACGAAGAAAATGGAGTAATTCGTTAAAAGCTCATAGCACCCAAATGAGTGTCACTTCCATTCGTCATCCACAAGGGAATATGGTGGGGAGAGTCAAAAGAGAGTTAGCCAGAATATTCCGCACTCTACTCACACCAGAGTAACGCAACTGAGTTGGTCCCGGTCGCTCCACCATAGTAGCTCCAGGTGGTAGAAAGACCAGTGAGCTCGTCAAACGCAGGCACCCCGGTGTAGCCGGTTTCCCGCTCCCAGCAAACTGTGTCTTGTTCGTAGGGAAGAGGTAAATTTATAATCCACTAGGTTTGTGTGAGGAACAAAAAGATTCCGAGGAAGACAGTGACAAGGAAAATGTTGAGCTGGAGGCAGTTGCTCCCAAAAGAAGGATGACTCAACAAGACCTTTTATATGCGGACATCTCCACGCAAGCAAACCTACGTCCCATTGAGCTAATGAGACTCGACTAGAAAAGAAAAGCGGCCATCAAAAGGACGAGAGAAGAGGGGGCGCATCAGCGGACTGTTTACAAGGATTGGAACCGAACCGAAGCATGGTCCATTCAAATCTCAGGAAGAAAGAAGACAGAAGAATGGGTGAACGTAAACAGACAACGGCAACGATGTATACTCACTATGTGATGTCATCCAAAAGGAAAAATAGTGTTAGGATTGGCGTGAAGTATGAAATAAGGTAAATAGGTAAAATAGAAATTGGGTCGAATATATCAGAAATATAAACAGAAATAGGAATTATCATTTAAATAGTATTAAAAAAAAGAACGAAGAAGCAAAGAAAAAATTGGGCTACCTACTGTGCCACTATGCGACGGCAACCGTCCTGACTTGTTGTACGGCGGGAAGACAGGCGGAGTAGAAAGAAATGCGCAGACGCGGTATCTTTTACCCACGCGTTTGCTGAATACAGGAGCGCAATGTCGCGGCAGAGATTGAAGGCGATCGGAGAGGGTCGATGCGCGAGCGATCTTCGGCATTCGGGAGCAGTGATCGCAACTTTGGCATGTAGACGTACTGCGCTTGCGTTCGAACGCTCAAGAGGAAAACGACGCGAAAACACGTTACCGTGGCAATGATAAGTCGCAACGTGTTTCTCTGACGCATAATCAGCGCAAGCGGAGTACCTCTGAAGGCTAAAGTTGGCAGGGATAGAATTGTATTCTTGACTCAGAGTTCGCTGCACACTGAATCCCGGTTGTTTGGTTCAATATCGAGGTATGTAATGTTGTAGGTTTTACCTGCAAATTACTTTGTGTTGTTTAATTTTGTTCAGTTTTTGACATTCCCCGAGTTTTTAGGACGAGAGAGGGATGGAGGAAAGAGCGACTTCACCTGGAGCTTCAACCAACAACAAGGACTAGCGGTACCAAGTCCCGCATTCCAAATCCTGTACATGATGGGATTCAAATCTTACCGCCGAGGATTCGTCGCAGCACCACTATCACCATCTTTTGGGTATTAAGGTCCCGAGATCTCCCTCCATCCGTCATGACACTGCGCCAGCGTAGAAGACACATCTCGTCTCCCTGCGCAGGAGGGGAGAAATTGGGCGGTCTGCGTACCGGCAAGCGAAGGGAACTCGTTGTCTGTTTTGCTCGAGCCTCGTGAGAGGATGTTGTCAGTAGACTTTTTGTGTTTTGCTTGTTGTCGCCACAGAGTGTTTTTTTTGTATACCTGTTTTCTCTGACTACCTGTAATACAATACTGTGCTATTGGAAGCTGCTCAGGACTGTCTTCGAAAGTTGGGCGGCTTAGTTTTTCCATTTTTTTATTTTGTTTCAATTTTGTTTAAAATGTGTTGAAATTTAACTGTCACTCTCCAACTGGCGTCAGTAGACGCGGAGAGAAACGAACGGTTGTATCTGCTCGAGCGCGGGATCCGCTCTTTTAAGTTCTCGTTCTCGCAATTATTGTTTTCTTATATTCCGTGAATGAATTTGCTTAATTTTCTCAGTAAATCTATGTGCTTGATTTATTATAAAACATAAAAGGGGGTTAATTTTCTAATTTATCGTCAAGTGACATCTTTTTTTTTGTGTTCTTGCTAGTTTCTCCTTATGACGCAGTTGGATTGTTGAGAATATCTTAATAAATAGAATCTGTATTGTTTTTTCATTATATTTGCAATAATGTCTATCTCTTGAAAAGGACTTTCAGATTTGTCTTTCTTAATTAAGGTTTTCAGATACTCGCGCCACTCCACCGAAATAATGATCTGGGGCCATCAAAATTTATTTATTTTCTTTTAGTTGTAAAATTTTCGATGTTCACGTTTTCATCAAGTTAACTTCCTTCCAGGGCGGCAAAATGACTTTTGCTTGACGCCGTCTAAAATTAAATTAAAAGTTCTGAAGGGAAGCGATTTGAAATTTGAAACTTGTTTTATATTTTTAATTTATAATGAAATGAGGAAAGGAGAATCCTCGTTTTAACTGGCGCCCTGACGTGTTTTTGGCAAAAATTTTAGTTTAAAAAGCTATGGCAGAAAAAGGAACCCTGAAAAAAATCTGAGAGAGTCTCATTTTTGTTGTGGTTAGGATTTTTAAATGTTATTCATTTTACATGTGCATGTTGTGCCCTATTTATTGAATTTTGATATGTGATTTTTACTGCATTATCGATTTTATACGTGTGATTTTATTTTGTTGATTTTTTATACCATGGAATATTTTTACCTGTTGATTTTATCATGTGATATTTATTTTACCTGTCGCATTCATTGTTGTTTTTTTTTTAATGTGTGTGTCATCATGCTGAAAAATTTTAAATTGTGATCGCGGGGAAAGTGTCGAGCGCCAAGTGATAATGACGCCATAATTATTATTTGGGCGTTATTTTCCAAACACGGGTAAAATTACGCGGTTCGATATCGGGTACGAAGGCCCGGAACGCAAAGGGAGCAGTCGGAGAGACTCGGTACTGCTCGGCAGGACTCGGCTAGCGGGAGCTCACTTCGAACGGGCCACGGCACGGTTCACTGATGCAAGCAAACGCGTGGTCGGCCTGTATACACCAAAAGTGACAGGTTACGAACGAAAACGTTTTCAAACGGTAGATCTAGCCTACATGCTATTCGACGGAACATATGATGAACTTTTAATTTCCTTTCTATTTGCCAATGACAGGAGTGATGAATTGATTTAAGGGGAGATTGAATAAAATTTTTATTTTTTTTTCTCAATCAGTCAACTTGATTCGAATAATTATGTTGAAATTGGTGAAAGGAGCGGGGAACTGAATCAGTGATTTTTTTTGTTTCTTCTTTTAATTAATTAATTGTTATTAATTAACAATTAATTATATTTTGCTTATCGTTCCAAAAAGGGGAAATTTTTGTTTCATTTCGAAAATATGGCAGAACAGGATATCAGCTTGTTATTGAACCTGGGTACGGGAAGAATCCGTGCTATTTTAAATGGACATTTCGTTAATAATACCGGTACTCGCGAAGTGGAATTAGATAGGGCGATTCGGTATTTTAGAAAATTTGTGGGGGAGGTCGTATGGACGGCATTAGACGAGGATACGTCACATCAAGTGCCATTCGAATCGCATAGGCGTCGAACAGAGCTTGATGCTTCCTTAGGAGAGGACGAAACATTTATGTCAGGGGGAAAAAAACCCGTTCCACAATTCGTAGAAGTGGATCAATAAATGGGAACTCGGGATCCCACCCCCAACGAACCCAGCATAATTATGCATCCTCGGAATCCGGATGATTTGGTGGGGGGATTGTACGAATCCCAATTGCGTCTACTACTACAGTTACTACCAATACAAATACGGGGGTCACTAATAGAATAGCAGACAATAGACCTACTACTGCCCAGGCCTTAATTATGAGTCAAAATACGGAAAATTTTGCGTGGCCAACAATGTCGCCCTTAGGACAGGGGGGTGAATTTCATCCAAATAGAGAGGGGGTACCTCTTCTTTCCGATTCACAGATATTAAGTAAACCGCTATCACCAGAAATGGAAAGTATAGTCGACGTTGCAACAAAAATTCCCAAAATTGTGTCGGTCTCTAATTTTTCAAGGGTTGTTACTGAGGGGAACTTCATCCCTGAAATACAACCCCGAAATTTGGGGATGAGTGGTATCGGGAGGGGTATACCAAAAATACAACTTCCCCTCTCCTCCACGGCTTATGTAGATACGGGCAGGCTTATAGATATTGAGAGGCAGGATATGTTATATTTTGAGGGTGGTATACATTTCCAAAAGACCCCTCCAATACCAAGTCTTAAAAATGCTCAATTTTTGCCGCAATTGGATATAAATAATAGAACACGTGTGATACATTTTCCAAATTATATAGCGAATGAGGGAAGACCAACGCCAATTAATCAGGACATATTAGGGGCATCGAATACATTTTTTGCAAATAATTTAACCTCGGAACAAACGGATCACAGGAGTGGTTATGGTATCCGGAATTAAACCTACGAGGGTTTAAATAACCTCCATTCTAACTTTCGAGAGAATAGAAGAGATTTTGGTTTCCAACCAAATGAACCCATCAGGTACGGTGCCTATCGGGGTGACATTCCGAGAGAAGTGCCACAAGGTAGTTTCTACGGTCAACCTCATTACCATCCTTCTTATCTGGCCCCGATGAGTGGCCCATACACCGAGCAGCCTTCTGCTTTCCGACTAGCCAATACTCCCTATAAAAGAGGTAATAAGAGTTTATCGCAGATCGCAAAGCAATGGAACATTAAGTTCACAGGGCGAGGTGTTACTAGTATAATCACTTTCTTAGATGGAGTAGAGGATGGGCGGGCAGGATATTCATTATGTGAGGAAGAGGTTCTTACAGCAATGCCTTTCCTGTTAGATGGTATAGCATTAGTATGTTTTAGGCATAATCGGTACCTGTGGAGGACTTGGCAAGAGTTTAAATACGATTTTTGCAATAGGTTTGGGGATATTCATTATCAAGAGCGACTAGCGGAGCAAATAATCGCTCGTAGGTAGGCCCGGAAGAATCTAGTGTGGATTATGATGGGTCCATACAGATTGTTCCCACGTCCAATCCCACTAGAAGAACAACTAGATAGGGCATATAGCAATATGCGCCGCCAAATCAAATGTGCGATTATGCGCAGAGATTTTAGATCTTATAATGAGTTAGCGGCCCTTGCCCAAGATTATGAGCGGTCAGCCACTAGAGGGAATGAGGACATTCTACCCCCACCCCCCGAAGACTCTTTCCTTCCTGAGTACGCGTATGGACCGAGCAAAAAATCGAATAAAGCCGCGATAGCTACTAATGAAGAGAAGGATTACGGCATTGAAAATTTTCGAAATCAAATAAAATCTGTAGAGGCCTGTTTCAAAATTGAGAGGGAAAGCAAAGAAAACGCGGATTTGTAAAACTTAACTGAGATGATTATTGATTTATCAAAACAACTTGAAGAGATACAACTATCAAGCCAAGGGAATTCAAATTCGAATTCTAAGAAAGAGATTTCTGAATCCGCAGTTAAACAATCTGCCGGGAATAACTCGAGCGGCATCACACAGGAAGATAGGTATAGAAACTATAAATTGTAGAAATTGTAAAAAGTCAGGCCTATTTTAAATGTCCTGAGCAAAAGCGAAAATATTGTTATGGGTGCGGGGCAGCAGGGATATTTAAAAGCGATTGCCCTGAATGCTGAGCAAAGGGAAACGAACAGGGGAGGAAAACCTAGGGCCCCTTATTTCTCCCGTAACGAATATCAGAGCTCAATTATCAGAGAATGAATGTGGTCGGTTTCCGGATTTGACCATTACTGTTTTGGCTCCGTCAAGTTTCAAAACGGTTAATAATGTAATTGTCCGAAAGGGGCAATATATCCAAAGAACGGAAACCTACCGTTTAGATAGAATATGGGGGAGTAGTTCTAAAGATGAAGAACCGGTAGAGATCATCCAAGTAGAGGATCCAGTTAGAATCCGTCCTAGGTGCAGAAATTCTCACCACTCAGTCATGTTTCAGGGGGAGGGGTAGCATGGAAACTAGTAGTTCCAGTCGATAAGCGGCAACAAGTGTTGACTGAAATACATTATGTACCTCAGGCAGGGCATTCAGGTGTAGAAAAGACATATGCTACGGCAGCGGTCTCTTATTATTGGCCCGGAATTTTTAGGGACGTAGTTAATTATGTGAGAGGGTGTGATATTTGGCAACGCACAAAAGTTTCACAACAAGCTCGCCCTGGGTTAATGGGGAAAAGAGTGGTGGATCAACCATGGGCATTGGTGTCTATGGACTGTATGGGGCCTTACCTTCGTAGTAAAGCAGGTAATTGTTATGCCATTGTCTTTCATGATTACTTTGCTAAGTGGATTGAGCGTAAAGCCCTACATGCAGCCAACGCTAAAAATGTAGGAGCGGCTTCGGAAGACCTGGTTATTTCACGTTGGGGTAATCCCGAAGTAATCCATACGGATAATGGTACCGAATTTGTCAATAAAATCATGACTGAATTAACCAGATTGTATGGTATCCATCACTCTACCTGCCCAGTAAACCATCCTCAAGCGAACCCGACTGAACCAATGAATCGAGTATTGAAGGCTATGATTCGATCATTCGTTGATTCGAATCAACAAGAATGGGATGTTCATCTCCATGAGTTTGGGTATGCCTATAATACCACAGTCAATACTACCACCAAAGTAATTCCGGCCTTTTTAAATTGTGGGAGGGAATTGAGACCGAAAATAAGCCTCCGAGGAGAGAAGGAGACTCCCGATAATATTCTCGAACCCATAGAGAAAAATGGATAGAGCGTATGGAACGCTTAAGAGAATTACGAGATCTTGTGACTCTTCATTTCAAAGAGGCTAATGAGAAAGAAACTCGCTATTATAACCAATCGCGCCGTGATTTTAAATACCAGGTGGGAGATCGGGTTTTGAAGCGTTGGACGATGTTGTCCTCAAAGGAGAAGAAAATGTTGGCCAAGTTGAATAAGCGTTTTCATGGTCTTTCCGCGTGATGGGGATACGCTCACCCCTAGTTTATGAATTAGCTGATGATAACGGAAGGGCACTCGGCGCTTTTCACGTGGAGGATCTCAAACCATATGTATCACGTTAGAATATTTGCTGGGTTTGATTTCCTTTACCCTAGTTTTAATTCTCTTTCTTATACCTGATTGGAATTATTTTGTCTTAATATTGCATGGAGACTGGCATGTTTCTTTTTCTTTTGTTAGGTTATCCGGTAGCGACGTTAAGTGTGGACCATGGGCCCTAAAAAGACCAACATCCATGCACAGGATGTCCTGTACGCGCTGGAAGCCCTGCAGAGGGGAGATCGAGCTTTGGAGGGCGTAGCCCTAGATCCCGTCAGTCGGC
Source organism: Andricus quercusramuli (assembly GCA_932178445.1). Taxonomy (NCBI): domain Eukaryota; kingdom Metazoa; phylum Arthropoda; class Insecta; order Hymenoptera; family Cynipidae; genus Andricus; species Andricus quercusramuli. The sequence goes on from CAKNXH010052602.1 coordinate 15,031, forward strand.
GAGTGCTGAGGGAGTTGGTAGAATGAATAGTTGTCTCCACCCATGAGCCAGTGCCAGTTCTTCGGATCAACGGGTTGTGGACGGAGGGGAATCAGGCATGGGTTCAACCCCGTCGGAGCCAATCGGTCTGCAGCATCAGGGCAGAGATGGAGGAAGTGGGGCGCTCCAACAACCTCGCTACGAGAAGGAAGGCGCTTTCCGACCTCCAGGGTGATCCGTTTCCTTTGGAGAAGACGATGAAGAGGATGGAAAAGGTGTTTCAGGGGCGGCCTACCACGGCCTTGGGAACTTTTGTGGCCCGGGTTGACCTTGCCGATGCGGTCCAAGAGGACCTGCCTGATGTGGTCCATGTGAACATCCCAGCAGGTGGCCAGGAGGTCCATCCAGATGTGGCCCACAAAGAACCATTAGAAAAGGCCCAGGGAGACTTTCAGGAAGCATTCCAGGAGAACCAGGGGGAAACGTCGGTGGTCAATGCCATGTGGGCAGACGCGGAGCGGTGGGCGCGTGAGTTCAGGCGATGTGTTAGTTGCCATGCTACGGATCATGAATGGGAAGACTGCCCCCCAAAGTTAAAACTGTTTTACACGCTAGGGGGCGTGGGGGGGGGGGGGGGGCACCCACCGTCGTGACTGTGGCTGCTCAGTTTGGGCCTCTCGACCGCAGGATCCTCCAAGGGAGAAGAAGGGGAGGCAGACAGCGGGCAGCTTTGGTTAGCATATGTCCTTTGTACCGTGCCACAATTGTGGCAAAAATTGACATATGGGGCAATGGTGCCCTTAACCCCTCACCCTCTTCTGCGAGGCTTGCGGCCAGGAGGACACGCATCGTCGGGACTGCTCAACTCACTGCAACTCACTGCTCCCACTCCTCCTTCCATCTTCTCTCGTCTGGAATGTATTTCTTTTTTTTTTTTTTTATCTTTATTTATTTTGTCGACTTGAGAGTTTGTTGTTCCGCTTTGGAGCGGGTGATTTTTATTTTTTTATTTTTTATTTTTCAAAGAATGGTATGGTTTTAAGCCGCCTACCACCTGAGTTTTTCTCATCCGTTAGCACGGGGAAAACCCCACAGGGTTTCCTCCAAGGGTCGAGGAGTTGTAATATTGCAGGTTTCACCTGCAAATTACTTTGTGTTGTTTAATTTTATTTATTTGTAAACAGCTCCTCCCCTCTTGAAGGAAATTTTCGCGAGAAGAACGAGGCTCAATCAAGGGCCAACTGATTTGATTGCTTCTTTTGTATTTGATTTTTGTTATCTTGGAATGTTTTACGATTTCGTTTTTTTTTGTACACACTCTCATGGGCTATTCATAAGGAGAAGGAGTAAGAGTCACTCTTACTAATTCTTTTGGGTTTTTTTGTTTTTTGTTTTGTTTTTGTCATTCACCGAGTTTTGAGGACGAGAGAAGGGTGGAGGAAGGAGTGACTTCACCTGGAGCTTCAACCAACAACAAGGACTAGCGGTACGAACTGCAAGGATGCAAGGCGGGTTGAAGTCGCACAGACACAGGCACAGCCGATGGTTGTACACCGGGAGTGGAATGTGGATGTGAGTCCCGCATTCCAAATCCTGTACCTGGTGCGATTCAAATCTCACCGCCGAGGATTCGCCGCAGCACCACTATCACCATCTTTTGGGTATTAAGATCCCAAAATCTCCCTCCATCCGCCATGACACTGCGCCAGCGTAGAAGACACATCTCGTCTCCCTGCGCAGAAGCGGAGAAATTGGGCTGTCTGCGTACCGTCAAGCGAAGGGAACTCGTTGTCTGTTCCGTTCGAGCCTCGTGAGAGAAAGTTGTCAGTAGACTTTTTGTGTTTTGCTTGTTGTCGCCACAGAGTGGTTTTTTTTTTTTAATACCTATTTTCTCTGACTACCTGTAATACAATACTATGCTATTGGAAGCTGCTCAGGACTGTCTTCGAAATGTGGGCGGCTTAGTTTTTTGAAATTGAATTTTGTTTCAATTTTGTTTAAAATGTGTTGAAATTTAACTGTCACTTTCCAAATGGTGTCAGCTGACACGGAGAGAAACGAACGTATGTATCTGCACCAGGGCGGAATCCGCTCTTTTAAGTTGTCGTTCTCGCAATTGTTTTCTTATACTCCGTGAATGAATTCGCTTAATTATCTTAGTAAATCTATGTGCTTGATTTATTATAAAATATAAAAGGGGGTTAATTTTCTAATTTATCGTCAAGTGACATCTTGTTTTTTTTTGTGTTCTTACTAGTTTCTCCTTATGACGCAATTGAATCGTAGAGAATATCTTAATAAATAGAATTTATATAGTTTTTTCATATTTGAAATAATGTCATCAAATAATGCCATTAAAAATCATTTCTTTTCTTTTAGTTGTAAAATTTCCTATGTTCACGTTTTCATCAAGTTAACTTCCTTCCAGGGCAGCAAAATGACTTTTGCTTGGCGCCATCTAAAATTAAATTAAAAGTTCTGAAGGGAAGCAATTTGAAATTTGAAACTTGTTTTATATTTTAAATTTATAATAAAATGAGGAAAGGAGAATCCTCGTTTTAGAAGATTCTGAACAAAGTTCGAATAATAAGAGCAGTGGGCAGGCAGGACAAAGAGTTGCACTCTTCCACACGAGTTTTGTGCCTTATTATACGATTAAGTTCAAAGGCGCCTAAGGACGTAAGAAACCGCGATGGATTTTTTGTGTATATTTATCCAGACACGAATTCGAAGTTTTCAGAGTGGTGGGCAGGATAAAGAGTTGCACTCTTCTATCCGAGTTTGGCGCCCTATAAAGCGAAGTATTCTGAAAGCGTTTGAGTACGCAGCTTGAAAATTGTATTTGAGTGATGTGAGATCGAAAGTGATTCCATAGTAAGATCCAAAGATAAAATAATGAGATTAATAAAACAAATCATGGGCGAATCCTCATGAGAGTATAACGCGCGCTACGTACGGGAAGATTTATTTTATAGGGTATATCCATTTGAGAATTATTAAAAGACTATTTTATACATTTGATGAGTGAATAAATACCCAGTTTGTGGGATTTTCTCCAAGATAAAGTGGATACTTCATTCATCCTCCAGAGGACCTTAACTCTATTCAGAGTATAGATTCTGAATATGAAACTAATACAAAAAATTAGAAGAGAAATTTTGATAATATAAACTCATAAACTCATTAATAAATACACAAATTGAGATGGACAAAAAATGTCCTTCGCAGACAATCTTCGCAGAATTCTCACTTTGAATACAAATTATTTTTTGGATAAAAATAGAATACATGTGCATTTTTGACATTAGCTTCTATACTTATGAATCGTCTACTCTCATACTCAACTTTTGCACTCATCAGAAGGATCCATATAATATAGGTACAACTTCCACAAAAAATTGTAGATAAAAAAAAATTCTCATTATCGCAGATACAGTGTAGCTCTCGGATTCAATTACTCGCCCGAATCGCGTACTATTTTATAAAGTGCATATCTTCGTCAATTTTTAATGAATCCATATAAAGATTCTCAGAAATCTTCTTTCAACTACATAGAAAAACTTTCTCTCTGAAAGTTTTTGTCTGCAAAACAAGAAAAATGTGTACCATTCAGCCTTAATTTTCATTTGAATATTATTAGAAAAAAAAGGTTACTTCTAACTTTTTAATTATTATTTCTTAGGCATACGCGGCGTATACTTTGAAATTTTTTCCTAGTTTTTATTTTAATTCTTGAAAGTAATGTAAGGAAAAAGTTAGAAGGGTTGTCGAAATAGTAGTCAATATAGGGTCCCATGCTTGGGTTCTGTGACTGATAATTGTAACGTAATTAATTACTACACATAATTTATGCACGGGCCCTGAAAAAAATCAGAAGCTATTAATACGAATAAAAATCTTATTTTCTATACTTTTGCAAATACGGTATCATAATTTTCATTTCCTGTTTTTAAACAAAAAAAAAACCCTAAAATAATACTTCTTTCACAGTCTCAACAACAATGTTGATTTCCAACAGGGTGTCCAGTGAATACGCGTGATAGAATTCCCGCACATTTCCCGTACATTTCCCACAGACTTCTTAAAAATTTCCGTACATATATCAGACTTAAAAATTGCTTTATGGCATGCTCCTTCGAAAATGAGACTGCATATGAACATAAAATATGAACCTAATAAAACCATAGAATGGAAGTACAAAAACGAAACTTTTACAATACAAGTTTTATTCTCTATTTTTCGTTGACAAGTTAAAGTGATTAAATAATATAATTCTCTGGATCGACTCAGGTACAAAGTGTACAACAAATGCATATATTTAGCCTTCTGTTGGTAATAAACTATTAGTTTATGATAAAGACAACTAAATAAACTTCTTATTATACAATTGCTTTAACTTTGAAAATTAAAACAAAATTCACGTAATAAAAAAACAAACTATCTCTTTAAGTCTTTCTTCTTAGTTTCTATTTCTGATGCAAGAATTTCTCTTTCTTCATCAAGTTTACGTTTCTCAGCTTGTAAAGCTTGAACCTCGCCTTGTTTAGCTTTCTTTTCTTCAGTTGCCTTTTTCTCAGCTTCCTTCAGCTTTCTGTCCTTTGCGAGGGCCGATTTGTACATATTGTGTGCATTTTTCGCATATTTTAACTTTTTTTTTTGATATATCAAGATTTTTCATTCCACCTTTGGCTGTTACGGAATCAAATATGGTTCGCTGAGTAATGAGTGATCTTTCATTTTGATTCACTACGATCATTTCCTTATTAACAGAAAAGCCTCGTTCTTTGAAGGCATTGCCGTGGGACAGAAAAAGAATCATTTTAGCGAAATTCTTCAAGTTTTGCCATTTGCAGTGTTTACATAATAATTCCATCCAAAAAATATCCAGCCGCTTTTCACTTCGAGAATATGATCGCATTTCTTCTTTAACATATTCCTGACTGCAAAAGCCGGAATACTCTCTTTGGATGCAATCGGCAATACTTCCGGTCATAAAGTTAAAATTTACTAGTTTTTCAAGACAACGGTTCAAATACGTAGTACTTCCTTCAACAGAAGCTACTATTTCCGGATGTAAGCACATGATGTTTTTTGTCATTGAATACTTCAATGGAGATCGTTCCATAAACTTTAAAATAAAAAACTGTAAGCAAATTCTACATTCCTGGCGAAATTGGAGAATATCTTTTTTGGTCTTATTCTTATAACCTGCTATTGCTTTTGCAGTACCGAAGCCCAGCTCAATTTCCTTAGCTGTCAGAAGATTCTTTTCATCCATTACGTTAATTGCATCATGCCTCTTGTTATCTAATACATACTTTTTTATGAAGCGAGCCATAGTGTTCCTAACGATGAGACATAGCGACGTAAATGAAAAAGGAGCAAGAGGTGCGTCACACTGAAATTCGGTCAAAAATGGCGCAATACTTTCCGCCAGATTCTCAAAGAACGCCAATTTAGCTGTCAGCATATCATCCTTAATAGTCTCCGCAACTATCTGGAAGCTTTTGCATTTAGGCTGCTGGCTCTTAGGCCTACTCTCTACTTGTTCGACGTACTTTATAATATCTAGCATAATGCTTCTAGCTCTTTGAACTACTGTAACATTCTCAAGCCATTTTGTGTCTAGAAACTTCAATGGATATGCGATACTACCCGTAATTCTGGTATAATCTCCTCGATGAGCAGGTGAATCGTGGATGACATAATGTAGTGATCGAAAAAACGAAGATAATTCTCATCCAGTTGCCTGTATTCCTGTCTGAAAACTGCCATGACACGAGTGAATTCCACAAGAGCCAATATCGAGAAAACTAGGATCATTTGGACCTTCTGTCATGTCGTTTTGCAGAAGTCTTATGAATTTAAAGTTGACATTAGGTCCATCCATGGATACTTGAAGAATTTTCTTTAGATCCCATTCAGCCAGTGCCCCTTTGAAACCCTCAAGAAGATCTTCTGCTGTGGTACTGTCTCAAAAAACTGACGTAAAATATCTGGATTTGACTTGCTGGACTGAAGAATCCCAAAAACGCAACATTATGTCCATTTGTTGTTTTTATGCAAATATGTTCATGGCTTCATTGAAGTCTATTACATAAAATGGACAGGGCTGGACAAAAGTTTCAAGATCTTTTGCAAAAAACGGACCTAGACCATAAACTGTAACATACAGTATTTTCGAATTTTGTAATTGCATTTTTTGTGCAATTTTGCTGTCTGCAAACATTAGTTTGAACGTGTCAGTGGCACTTGCTGCGTGCCTTAGAGAGTTATTCGACATTATGGTATATAAACACCAAATTGTTTCGGCTGTCGTCACATCTTCCATTGCCATGTATGATTCAATGGTCTCTTTTCGCGCGGGAGTAAGAGACATTGCTGTTCGCGATTCAGACAAGGTAGCAATTTGTGAAGCATTTGATACAGCTGATGGTGCTACGTCGTAACACTCGTGTCGTGAATTGATCCACGTTGTATGAATCTCTACGCGCGAGATTATAATTCCAATCTTCCTAGAAGGTAGACGGGAGGGCGCGAAGAGAGGAAGAGAGAGAGAGAGAGAATGAGTGTGGACGAGCGGGCGAGAGGCGTTGGCTAACGGTGCACTCAGTCGTGTTCGAACCATCGAATAATCAAGTTCCGCGCGGACCTCCGTCGCGTCCGATCGCCTATCAGGCGAATATCTCCAACGGTCCACTGATTCCAATTCAGTGAATCAGGATGTTATGCTACCACCACTGATTCCTATCCAAGGAAGTCAGGATGTTCTGAAAAGATACCTGATCAAACACTCTATTTATCGAAATGGACAAGCATCGCGACCGCGAGTGTGCGACGCCAACGCCGGTTCACCGCGACCACGTGGACGCTTTCTAATTTTATGTTTTTTTCCGCAATTTCCATTTGTGTTTAGTAAATTATCTCTTGTAAATTACTTCCATTGAATTTAAGTAAAATAAATCTGGGGTTTTTCGTGCCGACGGCTTTTTCCCCATAAATTCGAGTTTCATTTCGCACACCTCAAATTGACCATTTAGAATTGAGCTGGTGTTCTCTCTTTTCAAATCGGTTCGGGATCTAGTGTAGTGAAATCTAGTGCAAAAATAACAAATTCAAAAATAAATTGCTGATCCACTTAAGGCTAGGAAATTGCAGACAAAACAGATGATACGTGTTTTAATCCGTGTGTGGCTGGTGCAGATGGTGTTTCACCAATCATGGATCCGCACGTTTTCTTCAATGTAGCCGAAGATGATGTAAACTGAATGGGTAGACTTTTTTGAATAGCATTAAGACGTTCTTTACGCTTCTTTCCTTCACTGTGACTTTGGAGGGCTTGTCTCCCCATACTAGAAATAACAAACTCCGTTCCACATATATCGCAAATTGCTGAATAAACGTCCTTTGGATGAGGTGTGACCCAAGAGAAATAATCCTATTATTTTAACATTGTTTTAAGATAAAATCTAGCGCATTGTAAAATAATTACTGCTTGTCTTGTTCAGAAATAAAAGTAACTAAGGACTAAAAAATTAAGTAGAAAGTTTTAAAAATTCTCTTAGTACTTTTTAAGATTTGAAATCGTCTAACAATTAAAATTTTGAAATTTTACATTGTGCACAATAGGACATCCTTTTTAGTTTTATCTTATAACAAGATTGATGTTTTGCTATTATTCCTCATAATTTTGGGTGGAAAACAACATATTTTGTCGGATTAAATACATGAAAATATCTCACTGCCCAAAAAGATGACAAAATTCGTAGATGTGATCGTGAACAGGATTTTAAAAATGGAAAATCAAGTTAATGATAAATAAGTATGTAAGAATATTTTGCTGACTCCTTTTTTCAATAAAAAATCATTCTCATCGAAAAAATAGAAGATTAAATCGCGAAATAGAAATTCGTGTTATCAATCAATGTTTCTTCATCACGCTCAATTTTTAGGTCAGAAAATAAAATTGTGACCAGGGCTCGGAACTGCTCAAGCTTCAAAAAATAGTAAAATAGTAACCATACTTCTCTCAAAAAAGTAACCGAAAAGTAACAATAATGTGGCAAAAAAGTAACCAAAAAGAAAGGTTATTTAACTAAAAAGACAAAGTGTCCATAAAAACTATGAATCTTCAACAAAAGAATGTATGTTTAAGAAAGTAGTTCAACTTTTAACAAAATGGTTGAATTTTTCCGACTAAAAAAGATGAATTGTTAACGAAAAAGGTAATGATTGATATAATAACCAAAAAAGATTTCAATTTAATATGAAAAATAGTAGAATTCATTCAAGAAAGACGATTCTTCAACAAAATAGTTTATTTTTCAACCAAATTGTTGAGCTTTCAAGCCAAAAAGACCAATTTTTACCAAACAGTTGAACTTTCAACCAGTAAATATGTATTTTTGACAAAGAAGTCATCTGTCAACCAAAACGTTGAACTTTCTACGAAAACGGAAATCGTCAACCGGAAAAGACGAATTTGCAACAAAATAAGTACATTTCTAACCAAAGAGATGAATCTGCAAATTAAATTATGTATTTTTAGATGAACGTGTGATTTTCAATCAAGAAGATTAATTTTCTACCAAAAAAGACGAATTTTCAACTAAAATGATGAAATTCCAACAAAAAAACGAAGTTTTTACAAAAATTGTTCAAGTTTTAACCGAATTTCAACCGAAGAAGATAAATTCTCATTGAAAAATATAATACATAGTTGGCAACAAAAAGATATAAATTTCAAATTAAAAAATAGAAATTTCAGCTAAATTGCAATTTTGATCAGGATTTCCCGGCTCTTAAGTGCCAAGTTTACTGAAAAAATTCAATTTTTACATTTTTCACAAGTTTTTAAATAATACGAATAATGAATTAATTCATTTCGTCATTTCTGGCAAAAAATGTAACCAAAAGTAACCTTTTCATAAAATGAGTAACTTCTCAGTAACTGGGGATCAAAAAAGTAACTAAGTTACTAAAAATTAACCCGTTCCGAGCCTTGATTGTGACTGAATGTCATTAGCCGTTAGCGTTTTTAGGCGATCATGAATATTTCGATACCCAAATTTATAGGCTAGAATTTATTAAGTTACATTAAACTTATGCAATAAGAACGAAAAATTAAAAATCCAGTTACGTATTTCTTACTTAAAAAATACCAGGCAGTTCGATTATCATGACTTCTTAAAGCTTATGTTTGTTGGCATGTGGTGCGCAAAAGATAATAATAAGTTTATCGTTTCATGCCTACAATTAGATCATAACAAAACGGAGTCACAATTTCGCACATTTCAGCAGTCAATTATTTCTCTTTGTTACCATGTTAAATAGTTTGTAGAAAATTTATATAAATTTACTTACCTTAATTGAGCAGGATCTTGTAAACGTCTGAATGAACAAATTATTATCACAGTTCGGCCATTTGCAAATTTTCTATTGTTTTATTTGTAGTGAACATAGAAAGAGACATTTCTTTGATTTTCGATTCCGAAACAGCATCGGAGTCCCACTACTGGACGTAACACACACATACGTAGTTTAATGGCGCGCAATATTTGAAAATTGATAATTACACAAAAATTTCTTTCTACATAATTAAATCATTAAGGTACATACAAAATTCCCGCTTCAAAATAAAAATTCCCGTACATTTCTCGTACATTTCCCACACAAAAAAAATTCCCGTACAATTCCCGCTTCTCACGCTTTTCCCACACGCTGGACACCCTCAATGAATTTCAATCCAACTAAGAAGTCTTATAACTGAATAACTTTTCACGTGCGAAACTCCAAAACTTCGCTAAGTAGAACTTCATTCGCACAATTAACTGAATTTGCGAAATCACAGATGATGAAATAATTAAAAAGTAATATTGGTTTGAGAGCTTGATCTCTCTAGTCACCAAGAAACTTCAACTATGTTTTTGTAGTAAATAAAGAGTTGCAATTTGCATAGGTTTGTATATATAATCAGTTTTATTCGCAATCAGCGTGTTAAGAGCCTGTAACGCCCCCCTGAAAAGTGAGCGTTACTAAGCCTATTAAAATATCATTAGTTCCGAACGCTGTCACACTAAAATATTAAGAGTCATCTAATTTTTCTGTATATACATATGTAATACGAACCCCCATTCGGGCTTATGACAAAGCCATTGAACGCGTCCTCGGGTTGCGGATAGAGGGTCCCTGTACCAAGGGTTTCTGCTGAATATGGTTACAATAATTAATAAGCAGTCGCGGACAATTGTCCAGGGATGGTTCCGAAGGCATAACCCCCAAGCGAAGGCGTGAGAACCGTGCCGAAAGCTGAATGTCACCTGGGTGAGGTGTCTCTAACGGTGATTCTGGGAAATCGGCGACTCTCAGAGTATACAGCCTTATCCTTGCATGCGGGGCTCTACAGGGATGGACGAACCCTTTCCCTAGCTGCTCGTGGGAACAACAATGACAACACCAAACATAGTTGTAGTAAGTGCTGTTCAAAACAATCGAACGCGCAGGGCTCCCGACAATGGGTCGGACAACAATGCCGACTGCCCTACAGTTGGGGGAGCCAATCAAGACGGAGTCAATGCGAGTGACCGGCGGAATCTTGTTACTTTTAAGTGGACGGATCAACTCAATGACGGCCTGCTGGAGTGCTACGATGCCAGTATTGTCCCTGAACGAGAAGGTTACATGGCACGACTGCATGCTCTGTGGTGCGAGAAACACCCAGAGCTCTCAGACTTTTCGCAACAACGTCTGCGAAACCATGCCGAGAACCTTAGGAAAAGGGGTTATATAAGCGGATGCCTACTCAACCGCATCCAGAACAAGCCGGCAACAGAGAAAGAGAGGCGACACTGAGACCAACCGCGAACAGGCATCCAACAGGGGAAGAACGATGCTTCAGGACCCGGAGGAACATCAACATTCAGGTTTCTCCCAAGCCCAAAGATCTGACTGAATTGGATGATGAACTTCGTGGAGATTTTTCCGAAGAATCCGACCTCTGGACTATCAGTTGTGGTGTGTACAATGCAGCGAGAACTTTGGCAGATGCAAGCCGTAAAACAAAACCAACGGTTGATCATAAGACCAAAAGAAGAATGCATCAACTCAGCACAAAGATAGGCTGGGCTAGACAGTACGCGTCCCGCATTCAGTGTGTGATTGACTACATATCATCTGGCAGGAATTTCACTGCCAAGGTTCGACGGTTCGCGCGCGAACTGCTAATCCGTCATCACACAATCAACAAATCAAAGCTAATGACCATCAGACAGCATATTGTTGACAGAATACGAATACTATCTAACGTTAGGAGAAGTCTAGAGCGGAGAGAGAGGTGGGACAGAGAAAATCAACAATTTTCATCTGATCCATCTAAACCCTTCCAAGATCCTCCAATTACTGTCGACCATCCGCCCAAACCAGAGGAGGTCGAAGCATTTTGGAGAGAAGTCTACGAGGTCCAGCATCCACTTCAAGAAGACTCAAAGAACATAAATAGCTTCAAGGAGCTGTGCAATGCCCTCATAACACCTGAGGAAGAATGCCCACCTATCACTACCGAGGAGGTGAAAAACGTATTAAGAGGCATGAAGAACTTTCCCGCTCCGGGACCAGATGGTATCAAGACCTTCTGGTGGAAGAAGTTTCCTTCAACCCACCAGCATCTGGCCCGAATTTTCACCTCATATCTAAAGTCGGAAGAGCCTATTCCGGAGTGGTTGGTGGAAGGGCGCACAGTGCTCCTGCCTAAGACGGGCAACTTAGCTGACCCTAAGAATTACAGGCCAATAACTTGTCTGAACACACTGTATGAGATCTTCACAGCCATCCTAAATGATAGGATTCTTCGGACAATTGAACCTGTGTGGCGAGAGATGTATGAACAATAGGGTGGTCCAAAAATGCATTGGAAAAAATTTTTTTCTAATTTTTATCGGGACACCCCCCAAATTTGTTCGAATCCGCACAAAAATAAATGCGTTTTTTTTGTTTTGAAAAAAAAATGATATTTAGGGGTGGCGCAAGCCCCATAAAGTTGAACATGTATTTCCCATAAGAAAAAAAGACGTTTTTGTAAATCTTATTCAGAATCCTCAATATTATCTCAATCGAGTTGAAACTCAACATTTCTCTTCACAATTAGCCATAGAATGCGAATAAAATATCACTTTTCGAATATCGCCCCCATAAGTCTGTTTTATAGGGTCCCAAAGAAACCCCATAAGTGAAAAAATGGGTTTTGCGAGTTTTTGGCGCTAATTATGATTTTTTTGCGGTTTTTTTTAATGTGAATTATTTCTAATACATAAAATATGACTTTATACTGAGAATTATATATTCTAATGAATTGTTTAAACAATGTATTATTGTTTTTAGCAATTTTCTCATAGAATGTAGTTAGAAAGACACGGTTTTTTCACAAATTTTCCATTTGTTGTCCAATTTCCAATTAGAGGGAAGTGATATTTCATCAATGTTAACAATAGTAATTGTTTAAACAATTTACTATAATTATGAATAATATTATATTTGAATAATGTCAGAAAGATGCGGTTTTTTTTTTAATTTCTGGCTTTTTGTTTAATTTCCATTTGGAGTGAATTAATAATGAATTCAAGTTAACAAAATAATTGTTTGAACAATTTATTATAATTATTAATAATATTATATTTTAATAATGCTGAAAAGATGCGTTTTTTTTTAAATTTCGTGTTTTTTGTCTACTTTTCATTCAGAGTGAAGTAATAATGAATTAAAGTCAACAAAATAATTGTTTAAACAATTTATTATACTTAATAATAATATTATAATTGAATAATGCTAGAAAGATGCGGTTTTTTTTTAATTTCTGGCTTTTTGTTTAATTTTCATTTGGAGTGAAGTAATAATGAATTCAAGTTAACAAAATAATTGTTCAAACAATTTATTTTAATTATTAATAATATTATAATTGAATAATGCTGAAAAAATGCGTTTTTTTTTGTTAATTTCTGATTTTTTGTCCACTTTTTATTCGGAGTGAAGTAATAATTAACAAAATAATTGTTTAAACAATTTATTATCATTGTTGATAATATTCTCTTTGCTTAATTGGTAGAATGTTGCGGTTTTTTCTGAAATTTTCAACTGTTTGTTTATTTTTCATTAGGCGTAACTTAATAATTAATTATATTGAGCAAAAATAATTGTTGAAACAAATTATTATTGTTTATGACTATCTTCATCTATATCAATTGCGCCTGATAGTTGCGGTTTTTCGGCTATGTTTACTTTTCTGTCCTTTTTTCACCTAGTGAGGTAATAACTAATTAAATTCAACAAAAAAGTTGTTTGAACAATTTGATATTGATTTCTGCCTTTCGTGTAAAATAGATTTTTTTCTTTAAATCAATTTTTTAAGCAATGGGAAAAGAGCAAAAATAATTCACTTAAAACAACAATACCTTTCGGAAGATCATTTTTGTTGTGGCTGACTTATTACTTGTTCATAAATAAAAAGGCGATGCAAAGTGGAAGATTTTAGAAAAAACCGCCACTTTCTAGCACTTATCTAAGAAAAGTTAGTTATGAATAATATTAAATTGTTTGAACAACTTTTTTGTTGACTTTAATTAATTATTACCTCACTAAGTGAAGATAGGACATAAAGGTGAAAATTGCCGGAAAACCGCAACTATCAGGCGCAATTGATATAGATGAAGATAGTCATAAAGAATAATAATTTGTTTGAACAATTATTTTTGCTAAATCTAATTAATTTTCAAGACACGCCTAATAGAAAATATACAAACAGTGGAAAATTTCAGAAAAAACCGCAACATTCTACCAATTAAGCAAAGGGAATACTATCAACGATGATAATAAATTGTTTAAACAATTATTTTGTTAACTTGAATTCATTATCACTTTACTCCAAATGAAAATTAAAGAAAAAGCCAGAAATAAAAAAAACGCATCTTTCTAGCATTATTCAAATATAATATTATTAATAATTATGATAAATTGTTTAATCAATTATTGTGTTAACTTGAATTTATTATTACTTCACTCTAAATGAAAATTTGACAAAAAGCCAGAAATTTAAAAAAAAAAACCGCATCTTTCTAACATGATTTAAATATAATATTATTAATGATTTTCATAAATTGTTCAAACAATTATTTTGTTAACTTAAATTTATTATTACTTCACTACAGATGAAAATTGGACAAAAAGGCAGAAAAAAAACGCATCTTTCTAGCATTATTCAAATATAATATTATTTATAATTATAATGAATTGTTTAAACAATCACTATTGTTAACATTGATAAACTATCCCTTCCCTCTAATTAAAAATTGGACAAAAAATGGAATATTTGTGAAAAAACCGCGTCTTTCTAACTCCATTCTATGAGAAAATTGCTTGAAACAATAATAAATTGTTTAAACAATTCATTAAAATATATAATATTCAGTATAAAGTCATATTTTATGTATGAGAAACAATTCGCATTAAAAAAACCGCAAAAAAATCATAATTAGCGCCAAAAACTCGCAAAACCCATTTTTTCACTTATGGGGTTTCTTTGGGACCCTATAAAACAGACTTATGGGGGTGGTATTCGAAAAGTGATATTTTATTCGTATTCTATGGCTAATTGTGAAGAGAAATATTGAGTTTCAACTCGATTGAGATAATATTGAGGATTCTGAATAAGATTTACAAAAAAAAATTTTTTCTTATGGGAAATACATATTAAACTTCATGGGGCTTGCGCCACCCCTAAATATCATTTTTTTTCAAAATAAAAAAAACGCATTTATTCTTGTGCGGAATTGGAACAAATTTGAGGGGTATCACCATAAAAATTCGAAAAAAAATTTTTTGGACCACCCTAATGAACAACGTGGCTCGAAGAAAGGCGTAGCAGGATGTCGGGAGAACCTGCTCATCGATAGATGTGTCTAAAGATGCAGCATCCTATCAACGATCTCTATCGATGGCCTGGATAGATTACCGAAAAGCTTTTGATTCAACCTCCCATAGACTTATCGTCCGTCTGTTGGAAAGCTTAAAGGTTCATCCACACATCGTGAGATGCATAGAGAGATTAATGCCGCTTTGGAAAACCAGATTTACCATCTTATCTGGAAAATATCGTGTGATCACTAACAGTATCACCTTTCAGAGAGGTGTATTTCAGGGCGACACCATGAGCCCTCTCCTCTTTTGCCTCACATTATTGCCACTATCTCTCGCACTCCGCCATTCCGAAGGGTACCTCTGTGGCAAACCTGGAAATCGAAAGCATAAGGTAACTCATGTATTTTACATGGATGATCTTAAGCTCTATGCTAGAAATCAAGAGAAACATCTAGCTCTAAAAATTGTCACAGAGTACACTCAAGAGATTGGAATGGAGTTCGGGTTGGAGAAATGCGCCAAGGTTAATTTGAAGAAAGGAAAACTTAACGGCATCCCCGAAGATCCTGAACTCGTTGACAGAAGCGCTATACGACACCTTTGCGCTGGAGAGACCTATACATACCTGGGCGTGCCACAAAGCCGCATTCAGGACGTAACATCTATAAAGGATACTCTCCGATGCAGATACAAACGTCTCCTCCGACAGATATGGTCTTCCGAACTGTCGGCTAGGAACAAAGTATCTGCAACGAACATGCTTGCCGTCCCAGTAGTACTCTATTAATTTGGAGTAGTTCCATGGACGAAGGACGAGCTGAGATCCCTCGATATCGGGTCCCGAAAGGTCATGCACATGAACAAAAGCATGCACCTTAAGTCTTCTGTTCCACGACTTTACATCTCACGCCGTCAAGGTGGTCGTAGAATACTGAATCTTGGATGTCTTCACAACAGGATTATTCTGGGTACAGCACATATTGTCGCAAATGGACAAGATCCTCTTCTTAAAATGGTCAGAAAACACGAAGAAGTAGGCAAAGGGGCGTTTCTTTACAAAGCAGCAGAAGAGGCTGCTGAAACACTAGGCCTTGACTTCAATATCAGGGGTGAGCGAAATGCATCAAATCTTATCCATCTTGAATACTCACTCCTGAAGGCCCGGATTAAGAAAGCACAGGAGAAAAACTTCCGCGAAGAGCTCCTCGACAAGAAGATGCACGGCATCTTCCACAGAAATGTGGAAGATCAGTCGATGTCGTATGAGCTGACGTTTGCTTTCCTTAGATCACCCGGATTGAAGTCGGGCACACGGGGCTTCATTTTGGCATGTCAAGATGGTGTCATTTCCACTCTAGCATACCGTCGCCACATTTTGAGCCAAGATATTCCCGATGATAGCTGCAGAGCGTGTCATGAACAACCCGAGCATCTAAGACACATACTATCTAGTTGTCCAGCTCATGCGGGAACAACCTACATCCAAAGGCACAATGCGGCACTGAGAGT